>JAJSEA010000551.1:0-14531 GCA_026724345.1 Candida sp. AC06 | reverse complement strand
CTGTCGGAATCGCAAACTACCCGCCGAGTTAGCAACGGCCGGTTGTTGTGAGTTCTTAGCCATAGTAACTTTGACGGAGATGGTGGTGGTGGTGGTGGCGAGGGAAGGGAACGTGTAGGTGTAGCTACTGGCAGTTCAGAAGACAAGAGGGTGTGCAGGGGCGGAGGACCGTTGATGTATTGGCTGTGGATGTGCTGTTGTTTATCTCAAGAGTTAGTATGGGTTGGGTGGCGTCGACGCTGGTTGTAGTTTGTTTTTTCGTCGACTCTTGACTATTGCAGTTTGGATGCATCAACAGAAAAATTTTTTCTGGTGTCGGTGTCAGCCAATGAGATTGAAGGAGGCGAGATATTGGTCACGTGCAGGTGGAATTTGGGGAGTGGGGAGGCAGACCAGGAGAGAGAGAGAATGGTAGTCAGTGGGATAAGTTTGGACGTGGTGGGTGGGAACACAAGCCTTTTCTATTAAGCTCTCCTGTGCAGTGTGCTTTTGCAGCAAATGATGGGAAAGCAAAAAAAATATGCAATGCCCGGACAGACACTTTTTTTTGTCTGTTTGTCACAATCGCCGCCAAGAGAGGGGAGGGAGAGCTCGGTGCAATCGACCGACAGACGTGTATAGGTCGACGCATGCACCGCGGCGGTCGACACAAAGTTGGAGGCAGAGGGGGGGAGTGCTTTATCGTACTCAGTTTTGTGGGTTCTCCGAAGTCGAGCAATGATCGAGACGAAACCCATCCAAAGTAAGAGAGAGGGAGGGAAAAAAATTCCCGCCATTATGGTTCTATTCTGCCGAATGCTTAATCCGCTAGGCTCTCGAGACAGTTTGATTTTATCACAACCATTTGGCATTCCACCAGTTTCAAACAAGCATGTCAGCAGACCCACCATCGCAGTTGCCCAGCGCAACCCCGTTTCTAAACTCAGTGTGCCCAGGATTTCCGGGACTAGACGACAATGTACACTATCAGTTGGGAGAGCTACCTCGACAGTGTGGGGAAATCCCGTGGCCAATCACCACCACCAATACGGTTCTCAGACTAGACGGGTCGTACTTGAATGTGGCGAGACCCGCGTTGAACAAGAATGAATCTACGACGTACGTGTCGTTGCCGTACCACATAACTAGTTTGTTTGAGAAGGTGGTGAAGAATAGCGAAAAGGGTCTGGAAGGGTATATGCACATTGGGGCGAATATAAACCCTTTGTTGCATGATCCGTTCAAGATTGTCAACTTCAACCCCGGGTGTATGACACGGATTGTTACTTTGACAAAGTCGAGGAACCCGTTCGCCGATAACAGGACATTCACCAATTCAACCAACAAGTCGGCGAACTTCTTTAAGGATTTACTGAGGGGCGATTTCAAAGTGTTGAACGACAAGAAGGTCAACAACGCGGCCAAACTATTGGTATCGACGCATGTCAATATATTGAATGTATTTGCATTAGACGGACGGAGCCAATACGTCAACACCAAGAAGAGCAAATCCAAGGTCGCCACAGACGAAGCCCAGTCAAAGTCGTATGAAAGACTCATTGAAGAACCAGTGCTTCGAATTCAGTTCAAAGAGGAGTCCATTATCACAGCCGTTTCTACGTTTGTGTTGAACGACGAGCCAATTATCGTGCTAGGATTCCACTCAGGGGAGATCATCATTATCAAAGTGCTCGATTCCAAGTTCCAGACGTTTGGAGGGATTAAGAAAAGCGACGACGATTTGGAGGTGCATACAGTTACATCAATAGAAGCTATCCGTCATCCAAATTATGAGTTCCTAATTGTGGCTGGCTACTCCAACGGTGAGGTTGTATTTGTGAACCCATCTGGCATGATTGATAACTACACCAAATGCACGGAAGAGAAGGACGCATCTTGTACGTACTTTAAGAAGTTCGATTTGAGTCCGCTCGGTAAAGTCGACAACTCGTTCCTTTTGGGTCACATCAAGGTTAGCCATAAACCCATTACGTCGATCAGCTCGACTTTGCCCATCAACAAACCATTACAGTCACCGGAATCGCAGCCATTAATTCTAGCGCTTTCATCAGCTGACGGGTTTGTTAGATTCATTGATCTTATTTTCACGTACAACCTCAACTATGGCGACAAGAAGAGCGTCATTATCACCGACGTTTTGTCAAACTACTTCAATACGGGCATCACTGAAATCCAGTTCTCCCCAGACTTCAAATTCTTTTGTGTTGTCGGCAATGGCGACCTCATCGAGGTGTTCAAAATGAGCTACTACAACGTCAATGGATTGTTGCACAAGAACACGGGACGTCGATCAAGAAGCGGGACCGTCAATAGCGCCAACTCCAGCGGCGAACCTAGAATCAAAGACGCTAGAGGTGGCGGCAAGGACTTGTACCCGCCATTAATCAAAGACATTCAAATCGTGGGTCGTTTCAAGGGCCATTCCAACGTTGTCAAATCGATCAAGTTTGTCAAGGACAACGCCAACTCCCTGGTGTACAAGCTCATCAGTTGTGGGTACGACGGCAAGACGTTTGTGTGGGAGTTTGACTATAAAGCGCTTCCGAAAGTTAAGAAGCACCACGCAAAGCCCACATCTGTGCCTAGAGAAAGCAGACCCAAGTCGATTCACGATAGACGCCAGATCCTTGTCAGTCCTAGCCCGCTATCGAGAATGAAGCACAATAGAAACAAGTCGATTGAGGACAATCCGTTCCATTCGCCCTCGTTGACAAACATCACCAACACCAACAGCATGAACATGATTCTTCAGGATGAAGTACCCAAAGCGTCGTTGTCGACTGATCAGATAGAGGTGGTTGTGTCGCTCTATAAATCGCTTTACGACGTCAGGTTGAAGAGACACTACAAGAAGAAACCAATCCAGCAGAATATCATTTGTCCAATAGTGAGTGACAAGTTGGTGCCATCCATTGAAATCCCATTGGCGACCATCGACTTGTCTGTATTTGTGGGCGATGGCAAGATTGATTCTTTTTACATTGATGAATCTACATTTTGGTGCTTTGCGAAAAACGGCGATCTATTTAGATATGTAATTGATTAGTAGTTATTAAACATGGCGCCATCTAAACCAAAACCCAACTCCTCTTCTAACTTTATATACTCTGTTCCCGAAGGCTTGGCCAAGTCGTGATATAGATGCATGGAGTCCGAGGTGTTGGCGGATTCTAGGTTCGAGAATGTGAAATCGTTCAATTCCTGTGGTCTAGGGTAGTCTTCTTCAACTTGGGGAGTAACCATGTTTGTTTCTAAGTTGGTGTAGGGAGTTTGAGATATATCCATGTAATCGGATTGCTGTTGTTGTTGCTGCTGCTGTTGTTCTTTCTGTCGTTGTTCTTGTTCTTCCGCTTGTTGTTTTTCTCGTTGTTGTATTTGCAACTGTAACTGTATCTGCTGTTGCTCTTCAATTGGCTTCCTCACAAACTCACGGAAGTTCTTCACTTCGTCGATGATCAACAGCCTCATGTCTTCCAATCCATCGACAGTTTCAAACGATTTAAAATCAAATTTGACCTGGCATTCCGGTTCGTCTCTTGGGTCGTGCCACACTTCCAAGTACTTGTGGCTCAACGCCTCTTCAACCGTGATTCTTTCGTGTGGGTCCAACGTCAACATTTTCTCCAACAAGTCCAAAGCCAAGGGATTGGCGTCAGGGAAGAGTTGTTTGTAACTGACTTTTCTCATGATGGGCAAGGATCTGACATAGTTCTGGGCTCTGTGGGATCCGATTCTTTGCAACGTGGATTCTGGTGGCGTTCCCAAAATCATTAATATCTGGTTCAACTGGTCGACGTAGTCCTTGCCTCTGAATATAGGCTTGCCACCTAAAAGCTCGGCCAATATACATCCCACAGACCATATGTCAATTGCCTTGGTGTAGTTTGTGAAACTCAACATGATTTCTGGCGCCCTGTACCATCTCGTGGCAACGTATTCCGTCATGAACCCTGCATTCTCATCTGGGTTCTCCGAAAACCCTCTTGCCAATCCGAAGTCACAAATCTTCAACTCGCAGTCGGCGTTGACTAACAAGTTGCCCGGCTTCAAGTCACGGTGCAACACGTCGGCAGAATGGATGTACTTCAACCCACACAAGACTTGATAAATGAAGGATTGGTAATGCAGATCAGTCAACGGTTGGCCAGATCGGATAATCTGGTGCATGTCACACTCCATTAGCTCTTCATACAAGTAAATCTCGTTGAAGTCGCCCGTCATTGGGTTAGGAATGATGTCCAAGTCGTACAAACACGTGATGTTCTTGTGGCCCCTGAAGAACTGCAACAATTTCAATTCTCTCAAAGCACGCTTGCACAATATTTTCTTTGTGAATATGTTTGTAATCTTCTTGATGGCGACATACGATCCGTCTGAAGACGAGTTGTTCTGGGAGTCTGAGGCTGGGTCGGTGGCAGACGTGCCGTCGTCGTACTTGGCAGAGCAGACGATACCGTATGCGCCATGGCCCAACTCCTTGACGATTTTGAAACGTCTATCTATGATGAATTCCTGGTTGTAGACCTTGTTGACTGATCGGCCATAGTAGATTGGCTGTTGGCCCTGTTGTTGCTGTTGTGCCTGTTGATCGTCGGGGCTGTGATGGTGGTGGTGATTCATCAGGGAGTGAATAAGGAGGAAGGGCGTATGTGTTCTGAAACAAGGAAAAGGGTGGATGGGTGTTGGGTGAAGCAAAGGAAAAAAAAAGAGGTGGTGGGTGGCTGTTGGTGGTGTTGTTGTTGATGTGTTAGAAAGTCAATTTTGTGTGACAGTGTTAATTAGTGCTGAAAAATTCTCCGTTTCAGTTGTACTGGTGCGCTTCTCAGTCCAGCCCTTTTATATTAGGAGGGATCGGGCTAGGTGATACGGGTTTGTTGTTTATAATCTCACATACGGTATTAAAAATCAAATAATGGCAGAGAATGGAAGCGAACAGACTTCATTATTAAAATTACATAATCCACTGTTCCTATGTTCTTTGTGACTAGCCTGTATACTAATTACGTCTTCCGCTTCTCCTTATACTCCCAGGCTATTTTTAGAAGCAACACCGTAGTGCTAGCCATATAACAGAGATTTTTCTTTCTTCCTTCGTTTTTTTCCATCACCGATTGTTTGGGGGGATTCCATGATATCTAAACATAATAACCACCGTCCACTCGTAAAAAACTTTTCACCAGAAATCGCCGTACGATCTCTTGCCATAAGCAAGAGCACGTTGGCCATCAAATCCTAAATTACATCGCATTTTGTGGGGATACCCGCATCCTGATGATGTCATTATGTATACACTGTACATATTCTTGGTAGTTTTTTTTTTAAATCCTATCTATCTGGCCACCGATTATCTCATCTCATTGGTCCAACTGTGGAAACGGTTTGGATACTTTACTCCCTCCGGTTATTTTATTTTTAGCAGAAGTAAACAAATATACAACATTGACGAGTCGGTTTTTTTTGAGGTAGTTTTTCACCAAAGTTCATGCGAAATCCAGGCCAAAAACGACTCTTCTTGAAAAACCCCTCTCTACAGTTGCATATATGCACTAAGCACGCTGTCTGTTGTATAATCACGTTATCTACAAAAGCTTCTTGGACTTAAAGTACGCGGTCAACTGAACCAACCCTTGCTCTATATCTTCAGTGCTGTTACCGAACCCAACTCGCAAGTACCCCTTGTGGCTGAAAACTTCCCCAGGAACAATCAACGTACCATATTTTTCAACCAACTCAACGCACATCTCCATCGTGTCGATTCCCGGCACATCAACCTTGATGAAGCACGTTGTGCCTCCCTTGGGTTTGACCCACGACAAAAATGGCGTGTTGTTGATATACTCCTCTAATATTGCTAGGTTCTTCAACAATATTTCCTTGTTTCTACCAAGGATAGCACTCAGGTTCTGCAACGCAAATGTTGCCATCGCGTCATCCACTGTGGATACAGAAATGGTGTTGTAGTCACGCTTCGACAAGAGCTTCTTGATGACCTCTGGGTTCCTGCACACAATCCAACCAAGTCTCAATCCCGCTAATGCAAAAGCCTTAGATGTCGATGATGTGGACACCGCATTTGCATATCCATAGTTGACGACAGATTTGGGTTTGCCAGCATCGGACACGTACAATGGGCGGTAAACTTCATCGCACATGACAAAGACGGAGTTTTCTTTACATACCGCAACAATCTCCTCCATTGTCTTATCATCCCATACCACGCCAGTAGGGTTGTTTGGGTTGTTTATGATAAGAAGCTTGGGGCTGTGCTGGGCTATCAATGTCCGCAACTCGTTCAAGTCTGGAAGATATCCTTTGTCAAACTTCAACTGCCATGGGATGACATTCTCCTTTCCTCCGAATATCTTAGACACGGATTCCAACTGCTGATATGTCGGGCGGACAACAATAACCTTGTCTCCCTCATCTACCAACGCATACAACGTCAAGAAATTTGCTCCGATTGCCCCGTTGGTAATCACAACATCATCAGCGGCAATGGGCGATGTTCCGCCATCTGCATTATACAATTGAGCAATAGCATTTCTTAAATCCGGGGACCCTTTGATGTGGCCATAAGTCAATCTGGTGTCAAAGATCTTCTTCTCGAGCTGTTGTTTTGCCTGCGGTTGGTCTGGGAGCAAATCAAACAATTCGTTGAAACTGATTGATGCCGAGCACGTCTCGGCCATGTTGAACTGGACACTTGTCTCATACTTGTCCATGAACTGCTCGACAGCGAAATCCTCCTGTTTGACCATGTTGTATTTTAGTTGGGGGGGGGGTTGTTGATTGTGGTTGTAATCAGCAGTTCTTTTTTTTTGATCTTTCTTTTCTTTTAACAACGGCAACAACCCTGGGCAGTTGTGCGGATTTGTTTTCCGTTCAAAGTAAGGTTAACGGCCCCGTGCTTCGGCCGTCCGTTTGGTTTCTTTTCGGGTATTAAATTGCGCGCCTAGACACGCATGCACTACTACATCGACCCCGGTGTGAGATATCTGACGGAGGGGTGTGGCGAACCAATGATACATCAATTCAAAAAAAAAGAACCACATAATTGACTTTTGTTCTGGAACAATGGGGTCAGTGGCGAGTGACATTATTTATCCTCACATATAAACTATTCGTTACGGCACCAGAATTGGTGGGAATATAAATCCTGCTTTTTTATGTTTCGACCTGACAAAGGGGAACCAAAAAGGTGTAGACGAGAGAGCGACAGAGAGAGATTGGCTGGATAAATAAGCTCAAGTTTGTTCTTAACAAATCCGTTTGTCTGTGTGGGTACGGAGTTGGAGGGGAGGAAAACCCAGCATGACTAAGTTTTTAAACTTCCTAATGTGTAATACCTGTTTAAGTCGAATCTTTTTATCTACTCAAACCTAATGTTGGCCCATCCCTGTGGTTAAACAAAAGTCAAAGTCAAAGTCAAAGCTAGAAACAAGGTGAGACAAAAAGAAGCTTCACTTGCATAACATGTGGATTTTTTAATTGATACAGTCATCAGCTAGCGAATTACCTTGCTTAGCTTTGCTCCTCCACTCTGGGCTCCCCCACGAACAATCGCGCCCCCCTGGCTGCGTTTGGTGGCATTGGCGAGGATTCTCTAAAAAATTTTAGTTACCGAGAGAAGGAAGGACAGTAGAAGTCGAGAAAAAACGGTGCTATAGCTGGTATAATGGCTTCTCCTGACTCGAAACACCTGTCCCCCCCATGGAACAAGTCATTTCGAGACGAAGCAAAGTGCTGACAGTTTGCCGCTACCGTATGTGAAGCAGCAAACAATGGTGTGAGTGAAATTGAAGAATTCACGTTTCCGTTGGGTTTTTTGTTTTTCCATTGCAATTTCTGACTTCCTTTGCTTGCCTTGGATTGCCTTCCCCCCATGCAATTATAATAAGCTTACTACGCTGAGCTTAAATTTTGTGGCTTGCACTGCGCGTAACTCCAATAATAAAATTTCATTCTTAAAAAAGTTTATGGCCCATCCAAGAACTACCCCACCAACACACTCCCAACTGAGAACAACCAAGAGGCAAGAAACTTAACCAAATCACCAGAACTAAAGAATGACATAAGAACAAAGAGCCAACTCGACAAGAAAATAATCACCGTACAATCGCAGAGCCCCAAACAAAAGAAATTCTAAACTGTAACCATAATACCTCCCTCTTTCTTCCACCCCACTAATCCCATACTCTCACCACTGTCAACTTCAAAAAAAAACAGGCACCAGCCCAGATCGACTCCCATTAAAAATATGAAAGCAAGACTTTTTGGGTATAAACTACAACCGCAAAAAAACGAGGAGCAAAAACTGAGTTAGCAAATTTCAAAATTCGTGCAAGTACCACAAAATCCGTTCACCAAATAATACGTATGAAAAGTCTGGCCAGAATAGTAATGCCCACCCGAAGAGGAGAAAATTAATTACAATTGAGATGGTATTATATTTCCATTACTCTTCTCCACCTGTATTATGTCGACCCATCCAGGACCAAATACGCAGCGGATCTCATAACCACCTCAATCACACGCCTGGTGTTTCATTCCCTCTGGATTTGTGTCGGTCTCGAGGGGAGGAATGCGCGCGCGGACGCGTAGCATGGGCAGGCTAAACTTGCAATTGGTCGGAAAGTGTAGGTTATCTGATCGAACCCGCCCTAGTTCCGAGCCAGGGCTCAAGGCAAGGGCATTGGTACTTAACCAACCCTCAGCCCAGAAACCAAGAAAGGGAAAAATAGAAATTCTTGGGATGGGTTAAGGCATTTGGCGAGGACTGCCGAAAAGAATATCCACCCGGTAGGCGTTTTCGCTGTTGGTAAACTAGTTGTGTGCTTGGCTCTTCACTAATAGAGAAAGAGACCGCCGGTTATTTGGTAATCCTCCAGCGAGCAAAGAAAAAAAAAGAACAATGCCAAAGAATCACGCGCGAGAAAAAGAAACCAACGACCAAGAGCACGGCTCATCCGTTAGATCGTTGGTTTAAACCGTGCATGGAACCTTCTCAACGTGCCGAGGATCAACAGAAATTTGCAGTGGATCTGGCGCAACCACCTAATGAGAGCTACCCATGATACTAGCAGTGGGAGCTTGCCGGTACTTGACGTAATACAGCCAAAAGAGGGGAAATGATATTATCTCTTATGACATGTTTTCGCATGGAGATATAATAGGATCATAAGTTCGAAAGGTGGTAGATTATCAAGAATAGTCAGCTCCACCACTCATCAAAAATCACTATGGCATTTTTCCACGGCTTTTATTATTTCATGGTCCAGCCAGAAGAAAAAAAAACCAACCAAAAAAGCCTATCTGGAATCCGAGATTCTTAGTAATAGAAAAGTTATAATTGACAAAGCATACTAGAGCGTCATCTTGCTCGGCTTTTGCTTGTTCAAATGACTATCCTCTTCGCTGTGCTTCCCTGGTGTTTGGTCTTTTTTTTTTCTTGAGAACACCCATGCCAATCTCCTTTTCTTGAGCGAGGGCGATATCTTGGTTAGTGATTAGTACCAACATGTCATTGCTTTTCGGCGGGACAAGGGACACGGCGAGGCGTTCTATGCATAGTACTGGAAGTTGGCTCTTGTTGCTGGTGATGTGTTTTTTTTTCTGTTTCTATGTTTTCGCAGTTAATGTAGTTGGCATCCATGGCCGTAAAATTGCGACGATGTTGCATCCAATTAATTCAAAGGTGCAAACACAGACACAGATGCGATATCGATGGACAAAGGCAATCTCTCCTCGGTAGTACTCTAAACATTACGGCAGATGAGCGATAGCCACAAAAGCCGGATATTATATACCGCCAACCCACCCATACGCTGATTTTAATAATATCTGTGTAATTCAAGAAACAACGAGCGCCAATGCCAAAGCTGCCATGGCAAAAGCCAATAAAGAATAAAAAAAAAAGAAAGTTCAAAAATCTCAACCATCATTCCAGCGTAGACGTATTATCCCCCCCTCTCTAGACCTTCGTGCTGACCACACGCAGAATGGGATATGGCGAAGGCATGAATAATTTATTTTTATTCTTGATTCAAACAGGAGAGGCAAACGTATTATTGTTGAGTTCAGTTATTATTTTCTCTTGGTAGGCCGTTCATCATTTGTCCATTAAACCTGTTCCGGGTTTTTCTTTTATTCTAGATTTCTTCCTTTTCCATATATAAACAGTTGAAATTCTCCCTGGTCATCTGGATCCGCATGTATGTCTCTTACCTTTTCCTTTTAAGAAACGTTTTACCTACTCCATTTGGCTTTGCCCGTTCCTTTGCGTACACTTTATAACCCATTGTTATAAGAGCTCATTTTCCACAACTATAATTGCTATAGTCTAACCTTAAAACCATAACCCAAAACGCACAAACCACCAACAACCATCAACAACAATCAAAGCTTATTTTCTGCAGATTTCTATATTTCCTTTTTCCGAACCTGCAATTTTCACATTACTTATCCACTTCAAATTTAAAGTTACTGAAGTCTAAAATCACACAAACCCATCCACCAACAACAACAACACCAACACCAACACCAACCCACAATCCACGCTAGAACGTACTACATACTTTCCACACTCATCCCTTTTTCCAGAAATTAAACGTTCTTGGCCCTCAGACATTTGGCTTTTTTCATTTGTTTTTTGCCTATTAGATTTTTCTTTTTTGACTGATACTCATGGAGAAAGATTCACTATTTAAATAACGGCTGCTTTCTTCAGATTGAGATTACTATTTTTTTTTTAATATTGGCAAATCTTTCCCATTTGTTTTATCTTTGGATATAATAACATCATTGACTACTGCTATATATCCTCACCAATCTACGGACGTTTATTATTTGTTCCCTTAACTCAACAGTTATTGCAGAAATAAGAACTCCGCTATCCATATTATTATCCCCTCCTCCTCCTAGTTCTCCACCACCATCATCACCACAAGAGAACCGTCACTTCGCCACACCAACTGACAGAGATAAACACGAAGAGATATATCTTCACCTCGACGAAAATAAAAGATATCTCCTTATTCCCTGATCTGATCCAGTTTGAAGGCGATATTTTGCCAACCCGGCTCGACAGTGATATTCTAATTGACACAGGAACCAAAAATAGAAGAGCACCCCGCCCGTCCCCCCCTTCACTAACCACACACGGACAACTCAACCAACAAAGAAAGCTTAGATTTTTTTTTTATTTGGCGTTACCCCATTTAAGTTCAGCTTCTGTTACTACCCCCCAAAGTACACCTGGAAGCTACCAAATAAGGTTTTTTTTGTTGTGAGTTTTTCTTTGTTTCTCTCTTTCCACGTCAGCTGAAACCGAGCCAGAAAGCTAAAGGGTTGTCGTCGTAGTGTAATATTACTAAGGCGACATTTTTATTTTCTTTTGAGTTCATATTTTCCAGCTTCCCCATTTTTTGCCGTGTGTCTCAGCTGGTTGAGGATTTTAACATTTCCTGCCTGCCCTCACAAACAACAGATTTTTTTACACTACCCACCCAGATATATCAGGATCAACCTACAGGCACAGATCTACTACACCCTTATCTGCCGTCTGTATATCTATTCCCACGAACCACACAGCCACCATGGATTCCAATAAGGACAGAATGGAAGACTTGGCCTCATTGTTCCTCCCAGACATCATGAACCCATCCAACGTCTCCTCCTCCCCTCAGTCCACAGGGCAACCAATGATAAAGACAGAAGAGTATGACATGGGCTCAACTTTTTCAGCCTCCAAGAACGATATAAATTCAAACGACGGCAACACCCCAGCAAGCAACACCTCCAACAAACACAACAACAATGGCAATACAAACCCTCCCCAACCAAGCAGCTTCCAAGATTTCCTCAACAACAACAACTTTATAAATAGACCCACAGAGCTAGACCAACAACAACTACAACAACAGCAACAGCAAGAACAGCAGCGACAACAACAACAACAGCAACAACAGCATCAGCATCAGCATCAGCAACAGCAACAACCATCACAACAACAGCCACAGCTGCTGTACCCGCACGTCAGTCACTATGCACCATATATTCCTTATGAAGCTGGGTTGTCCCAGCACTTGCTAAACTACAACCCCAACTTGATGTATCAACAACCAAACTTGACCTCCCAGCAACAATCCAATCCATTCCAGAGAACAAACTCGTACTTGAACAAATACTCCAACGAGTACGACGAATGGCTTGCGAGCTCCAACAGCAGTGCTGCCAACTTGAACAGTCTATATCAGCAGCAGCAACAACAGCAATTGCTACAACTGCAAATACTACAACTGCAGCCAATACAACCCATGCAGCAGCTACGCTCAGAAACACCCGAGCCACAGTCGTCTGAGCCAAAGAGTGGTGCTTCCACCCCAGGAACTAAGAAGAAGAAGGCCAAGGGAAGGAAGCGTGACATGAAGAACCTCGAAGTGGAGATTGACTACAAGACGAGCAAGTTGAAGAGGTTGCTTGATTTCAAACAGTCTGGTATGACGTCTTCTAATGACTACAAGATTATCGACAAGAACAGCAATGAAGTTTCCATTGATTTCAACGGGTTCTTGAACGGACGATTTTTAACTAATGACATTGACAACAACAACTACATATTCACAAAGAATGAATTGCAGAGAAGCGAAGACGACCCGCCAAGAGTTGCCAACAAGAAGGAAGACCCCAAGGTTGTGTCGTGCTACAGAAGAAACTACATCCAGATATCCATTAACATGAACATCCATGGGTTCAAAGACGACTCCAAGTTGTTGAAGCTCCAGACCAGTGAGTACGGTTACACGACAACAAGAGTCATCAAGTACTTCAAGATCGAAGTCTTGGCTGCCACCAACATCTCTAACAACAAGAATGTTCCTATCATCATCAAGAACGATCCTAAGGATATCGAGAAGGAGAAAGAGAAGGAAGCCAAGAAACAACAGTTCCACTCCAACTACGAACACAAGGACGATTTGGTGCAGCCTACTTTCATCAACACTCATGAACACGTCATCATACTAAACGACGAGGCTATTGAGAATGGTGCCATTGACAAGTACTTTGTTGTCAAGAAGCTACAGTTCAAGAATGCGACGCCAAACAACGGTAACTTGACGTTCCAGAACTACTACCACTTGAAGGCTAAGTTGAGTTGTATTGTTGCTGATATCTACTATGATGATTACGACATTGATGTTGACACCGAGGGTAACAACAACAACGAGATCTTGTTGGCTGAGCTAGTCAGTGAGCCAATCATTGTTCGTGGCCGTAACCCAAGCTTCTACGCCGAGAGAAACGATATCTTGATCAAGGGTAGATCAGCCACTTCCAAGAGAGCATTCAAGATTGCCGCCCAAGCTTCAGCCGACCACAAGTTGCGAGTTGATGATGACGACGCTGGTGGTCCAAACGGCGACGATTTCATGGACCACGAGGACCAAGACGATGCTGATGAAGATGGCAACACCACCACATACAACCACATGAACAACAGTGGCGACGATGAAGATGACGGTGGCGCTGGCGGAAGTGCCAGGGGTAGTCTTGGTGGCACTAGCTATGACGGTTCGAATGTTGGCCAAGGCATGCAGTTGCGATCGAACGACAATCTCGATGAAGAGTCGCCAATATCGACAGTCAACGGTGAAGAGAAGGATAGTTCAGAGGTGCCACCATTGTCGTATTCCACCAACCAGTTGGCTATAGATGTCAAGTCGGTCGACAAGTACAAGTATTACCCCATCAACAATGTCTACTACTTGCCACCGATCAATGTTGTCTACTTCCCACACAGAGCCCATCACCAGTCACAAAAGGACGATCAAGATCAACCACCGATCATATCTGATTCCCGCAAGAGCTCTAATGTTTATTTCAAGTAAGGTATTTATTTCATTCTTATTTATTCTGGGTTTTTTTTGGTTTTTTTTTGGTTTGGCTGCTTTTTTAATGTTTTATACTTTGTTTAGCAAATCATGTTTAGATACTTGTTATACTTTAATTAGTACATATAATGATAAATGAAAGTAGACTATACATTATCTTGCGTCGTGGCCTCATCTTGTTTTCTTTTATAAACATATATTCATTCAATGACTATAAAACACTTTTGACCTACCGCTTCCTCTCTATTCTCTAACCAAAATAGAAGCAGAACCCATACCAGAACCAATACACATTGAAGTCAATCCAATTTGACCTGGCTTTAACAATGGGATGATGGTGGCGTATTGACGAGCACCGGTTTCACCCAATGGATGGCCCAAGGCAATGGCACCACCGTTGATGTTCAACTTTTCTTCAGGCACATTGACTTGTTCAGCAGAGTAAAGACATTGAGCGGCAAAGGCTTCGTTGATTTCGAAAACATCAATGTCGTCAACAGTCAAGCCAGTTCTCTTCAAGACTTCTGGGATAGCGAAGGCTGGACCAACACCCATGATTTCTGGTGGAACACCGGCGGTGGAACAAAGGACGTACTTACCAATGATTGGGTATCCCTTGGCTTCAGCCAAGCTTCTCTTCAT
>JAJSEA010000550.1:0-14549 GCA_026724345.1 Candida sp. AC06 | reverse complement strand
ACGTTATTGTTTTCAAGAGAACCGGCAACTCCCACGTTCCTTTCTCTGCTGGTAGAGACTTGTGGTGGCACGAAGAAATGGCCAAATACGGTCCATACTTCCCACCAGTGCCAGTCAACTCCGAAGATCCATTGTTCTTGTTGTACACTTCTGGTTCTACTGGTAAGCCAAAGGGTGTCCAACACAACACCGCCGGTTACTTGTTGGGCGCTATCTTGACCACCAAGTACACTTTTGATGTCCACGAAGAAGACGTCTTGTTCACCGCTGGTGACGTCGGTTGGATCACGGGTCACACCTACTGTGTCTACGGCCCATTGTTGTGTGGTGCCACCACCGTTGTCTTTGAAGGTACCCCAGCTTATCCAAACTACTCCAGATACTGGGAGATTGTCGACCAATACAAGGTCAACCAATTCTACGTTGCCCCAACCGCTTTGAGATTGTTGAAGAGAGCCGGTACCAAGTACGTTGAAAAATACGACTTGTCCTCCTTGAGAGTCTTGGGCTCTGTCGGTGAACCAATTGCGGCCGAGGTCTGGCACTGGTACAATGACAACATTGGTAGAGGCAAGGCCCACATTGTCGATACCTACTGGCAAACCGAATCTGGTTCCCACTTGTTGACCCCATTGGCCGGTGTCACTCCAACCAAGCCAGGTTCCGCTTCCTTGCCATTCTTTGGTGTTGTTCCAAAGATCTTGGACCCAACCACCGGTGAAGAATTAGAAGGTAACGATGTTGAAGGTGTCCTTGCCATTAAATCCGCTTGGCCATCCATTACTAGAGGTATTTACAACGATTACAATAGATTTATCGAAACCTACTTGGCCCCATACCACGACCACTACTTTTCCGGTGATGGTGCTGCTAGAGATAACGACGGCTTCTACTGGATCTTGGGTAGAGTCGATGATGTCGTCAATGTTTCCGGTCACAGATTGTCGACTGCTGAAATTGAAGCTGCCTTGATTGAGCACCCATTGGTTGCTGAATCCGCTGTTGTTGGTTATGCTGACGACTTGACTGGTCAAGCCGTCGCTGCCTATGTGTCCTTGAAGAAAGATAAAGTTATTGGTGACGACATGGAGGCAGTCAAGAAGGAGTTGATCTTGACTGTCAGAAAAGAAATTGGTCCATTTGCTGCACCAAAGTTGATCTTGTTGGTTGACGACTTGCCAAAGACCAGATCCGGTAAGATCATGAGAAGAATCTTGAGAAAGGTCTTGGCTGGTGAAGAAGATCAATTGGGTGATATCTCCACCTTGTCCAACCCAGGCGTTGTCCAACAAATCATTGAAATTGTCCATGCCTGCAAGAAATAAAACCTAGATGTGTCCACCTTGTCTTACAAATAACAATTGTTCGTTTTTGTAGATTATTTATTTTGTTGTGTCGTATTTATATATACATTGGAATAATGATTCAGGTTCTGGTTTCTCTGCAATCACATTAGGTTTAATATCGTACTCCAACAAGTACTCCTCGGTAGTTGGACCAATCGACGCAATCTTCCACTTTCTGCCCCCATTTTGCCTTCTCAAATGGTCCACAATCTCCTTTGTACCCTGGGGACTAAAAAACACAATCCACCCCAGGTCCAACCCCATCATCAGCCTCTCGAACCTCTCCACGATATCCTCCCGACACTCCGTCTTATAAATCACAACCTCCTTCAAATGATACCCCAACCCACACAACTTCCTCGGTATGATATCCTTTCTAATCTCACCCGTGAAGAACACAACACGTGCCTCCTTCCCTATTTCCCCACTAATCAAATCCGCCAACTTGCTTCCGTTGCCCGCCCTCTCGCCGCCTCGCACATCCACAAACCCACACCCTTTCAAGATGCTGTACGTGGCGGGGCCAACAGTGTACCCGACCTTCGCGTAGATCCGGGCACGCGTCGCTGCCGGGATCCCGCAGAGACACTCGTGGAACATCTCCACGGCGCGCTGCGACGTGATGATGAACACGTCGCAGTGGTCGAGAAACTCGGCGCTGCTGAGGTAGGTTGTCGTGAGGTGCTTGTTGGTGTGCGTGTGCGTGAGGAGCGGGATGAAGTGCGGTGCGTAGTGCGACGTCGCGAACTTGGCGTCGTATGGATCCTGGGGCACGCTGGGGTTCTTTAGTAGGATCACGTTGTTGCTGTTGCTGTTGCTCATGTATTGAGGTGGGTGAGTGAGTGGTGACTAATGTTGGGAAGATGATTGGTGAGTGAGATTGAGATTTTTTTTTTTTTTGATAAGATTTATTTTTACGTTTGGGAAGGTCGTGTGGTAGGAGAGGTTTTTTTAGTCTTAGGTGGTAATTTTAACGTTTGACAGATGTAGATCATTCTCATGAGGTACACACTTCTCTAGCCACAGTTTACAGCTGGAAGTGTTTGTTATATGGACGGAGGTTATTATAGTGGTTGAAGTTAGATATCTCCGGAGTTTAGAGAGCTATGAAACAATGACTTGCTTGCGTTCGCTAGAGGAATACTGGTACCTGGTACCTGAAACCTTGGATAGCTGGTCTATAATCAACGCTTACTCAAGATGTCCTAGTCCATCTCACTACAGCTGTCATATCAATTACCAGAAAACCGGACTCGAGCTTCTGCTCTCTCCCTCTCCGAGTGCCAAAACTTCAAAGTTTGCTCCTGTAATTTCTGACCTAACCACCCACGAACGCCTTGCTAGCTCAATCGGCTTAGAGCGTGAGACTTTTAATCTCAAGGCTGCGGGTTCGAGTCCCGCGTAGGGCTTTCTTTTTGCTAAACTGGACCCACCATCATATGTATATGTCTTTTATGATATGCTGGTGATGTATCTAGGTGGTTGTAAATTTTTTTGGTGGGGATTGGGATCGATGAGGTGAGTGTCGCGTTGTGCGCGGGCTGCGATTATTTTTTGCCGTTGAGGGTGGCGCGGTGAGGTGGTAGCATTGGGCAAGGACAAGGACGAGAGAAGAATTGGGGATGTGCTGCGGTTGTTGTATAGTTCTAGGACTGTAGAGTTGAAAGATTGGAGTGAATGAGGTGGTGTGTTGGTTTTGCGGGTTAGATTACTGCAGTTAGCAATATTCACCAATGAGTGCGAGTGCTAGAGACGAGTTCTCCAGTGGTCGTCACATTACTTCCAGTTGTAGCCTACTGCAACCGAAGAAACTTCATTCCTTACTTCCCACAAGAGTCCGTCGGCTCACTCACAATGACCTTCGTATAAGCTTCCAACCAGACCAATTGGTAGCCTGGCTAGCTCAATCGGTAGAGCATTTGACTCTTAGTTGATAAAATAGGAAGTCATCAAAAGGTTGCGGGTTCGAGCCCCGCGTTGGGCTCTTTTTTTGCTTCTTGTTATTCTCGACTGCTCATGTGGAATAGCTTAAATGTTATGCTGGAGGTGTATAAAGGTTGCTTTATGTTTTTGGCCGTGCTGGAAATTGACGCGATGAGATGAGTACGTAGGGGCTGAAAATTTGGTTTTTTTTTTTGTCGCAGGGTCTGGCACTGTCAGATGGTAGCATCTTGGGCATGAGCAAGAAAGAGAGCGAAAAGGGCTACAGCTGGTGTTGTGACTTTTGAGTGCTTTGAAATGGTATCTTGTGAGTAAATGAGCTGATGTGTCGGTACCACAGGACTTGTCTTCATAACCACCTTCAGTTGTAATGTTTGCTGTAGAGAAATCCCTTAGAGATGTCACATCACGTCCCATCGCTATGCACTCCAACCAAAAGACACTTCGTCTGACGCTTCAGACTCCCTTCAATCCTCTTCCCTCACGGTTCCCTTCTCTAGGAGGTTCGTCCGTCACCAATTGGTAGCCTGGCTAGCTCAATCGGTAGAGCATTTGACTCTTAGTTCCCAGTATTAATAGTCATCAAAAGGTTGCGGGTTCGAGCCCCGCGTTGGGCTTTTCTTTTTGCCTTCATGAATTACTTGACCCTATTCCAGGTTGTTTCTTTTTTTGTTACGGTTGGAGGGCATGGTTTATGTGTAAGGTTTTGGGTATATGACACTGGCGCTGCAGGTTGTGAAAAAATTTTTCTGTCGGCTGGTGTTCAGCGCGATGTGGTAGCGTGAGACGGCAAGATGAGAGGACGAGGACGTCGGTTGTAGTTGCTCAAACGAGGCGTTAGCCTTTTGTTGCAGTGTGGTGGTAAAATGGTGAAGGAGTGCAAGGGAAGTGCAATGAATTATATGACGTATAAGGAAGGTTCAAGAAAGGACGTCTTGTGATACGCAGGACAAGACAAACTGAAGGGTATAAATATGAAGCAAGATTGCCCTATTCCTCTTTGTCGTAAATCCATAGCAGTCATGTTTGACAGTTGCTTTTGTTCATGAAGTCTCTCACTCCAACAGCAATCCCAAATCCCACTTCATTTGAGTGTCTTTTGCTGCAACAACCCACACCAAGTACACTCCACCCAGCCCAGTGTCCTCATCTGGAATCACTCCACTTCCAACAAACCAGCCTGGCTAGCTCAATCGGTAGAGCATTTGACTCTTAGTTCTTAGCATTAAAAGTCATCAAAAGGTTGCGGGTTCGAGCCCCGCGTTGGGCTTTGTTCTTTTTTTCCTTCTTCCTTCACCTGTTGGTGGATCTTCTGCAAAGTGCAACTTTTCTCACTCTTTTGTAGGGGCAGGTAGCTTAGGAGGAGAGATTTTTTTTTTGCAGGGTGCGGAGTTGGGTCGGATCTTGCACACGACGTTTGCAAATGGACGTGAAAATGGTGTTGGTTGAACTGGAGCTCTAAGGTGGAGTGTCTGTTAGTAATTGAGCACGTTACGTAGACTTTGGAGATTCTGGGGCGTCTCTAGTCTCTCTAGGTGCAAGTTTTGCTTGATGTAACGAGAATTGTGCTGTGACTATCAGAATGTCTACAGTTTCATTGAATTTTCATCCCAAATCAGTGCAAAAACCCAAATACCAACAATCTAGACCCTAATGTACATCCTTTGAGAGTATCAACCCAGCCCATCCTTCTAGAGCTTCCTAGAAACTCGAAGGGTAGTTTTAAAGCCAAAATATGACATCTTTAACAGTCATTGAAACCACCAGCTACTCAACCAAGCATGCTATTTATCCAAGACTTTGTACCTTCATACCACGACGGTACAACCCAGGAACACCCCTGAGATCTTCTAGATCCCCAACAAACTCCCAGAACGTTGTTTCATTCCTCCCAACCGACATCACCCGTGCAACTGGGCCATTTCACACGTCATCAAATTCGCAGCTTTAGCTCATCTGGGAGAGCGTCAGACTGAAGATTTTACCGAAATCTGGAGGTACTGTGTTCGAGCCACAGAAGCTGCATTTGTTTTTCTTTTTGCATCCTCTTATGCATATTCCCCCTGACATTCTTTTATTACAACTGCTTATCATACTTTCATAACTCTAACGACATATTATTATTATTAACTCAGATACTCTAAAGTAAAAGACAAACTATTTAACACATTAAAAAAAAAATCCCACATCAGCTAAAAGAAGAAATTACTTGTACAATCTTATCAAACACAATATTACTGTTCAATTGGAAGCCCATGACATAGACCATGAAAAAGATCGTGAAAATCGCCACGAGGGCAGGTATCCAGAAGAAGATCAACATCTTGTCATTTTCCACTGTCTTACGAGGGTGATTGATGTAGTTCACCACCATATCTTCTGAAGAGTCTGACGTCACTTCAGCTTCCTCCCTTGTACTTTCTGGTCCAGGGAAAATAGACTTGTACGAAGGAATGGCTTCATTATCAGCAAAGTACTCTTCCTCTTCTTCGCCGAAAATCTCTGACGTCTTCATGCCTGACCACTTCTTCAAATCGCTATCGTTGTTCGTCCTGGACTCGAAAAACTCAACCAATTTGTTCAACTTGGCAAAGTTCTTGTTGTCGGAATCAAACCACTCACTCGAGTTTGGCGATGTTGTGGAAGACATATAGCTGTTATTATTATTGTTGGAGGGGCTCGTGTCGGTGCCGACAATTCTCTTGGCTATATTCTTAGCATCATCTAGCTTACCATTCATCTTCAATCCAACAATTTGCAAGGCCAATTCAATCAACTGCCTGTCACTGTCGTCGGTGTATGTAAAGACTTGTTGCTGCTGCGGACCGCCAAACATAACGTTATTATCTTGGTTCTCAAAACTAACCAAAACCTGGCCAGGTTGAGCGGCAGGAGGCAAGTATGTCACAATGGTGGTTTCTGACCAGCAATGCGTAGCCAAGGCTTGATTTACGCCGAATTTAACCAGCAAACCGGGACGGAAGTTGAATCCCAAGATCGTCACTTCAATACCGCCTCTAATCAGACCCTGCTGCGGTATTATCTTTTGGATAGTTGGGGTTGGCAATTGTGGTTGTTGCGTGGGCGATGTGAACAGGAATTGCTGGTTGTGCAAGCTTAAGGACGAGTATTGACGGTTGATTGAAGTCGAGGTATCACTGAACGGACTGGTAGCATCGGTAGTATTCGAAAGACGGGCTTTCTTGAATGTAGGTTCTTCGGAAGCAGAAGCAGACTCGGGCGGTGAAAGTTGGTGAAAGATTTCCCCTCCTGATTCTGGAAGAGTAGCCTTGTTTGAGTTTGGTGGAGTAGTAGCAGATTTCTTTCTATCCATGATCAAAATTGGCGTTGACAATTGTTTAGCAACAACGTTACCAGCAAAGTCTTTCAACACCACGAGAATCTTGAAACCTTCCAGTTCTTTGTGGTGTCTGCAGTAGCAGATTATTCTTGCCGACAAGTCAAACTTGGTGTCACACCCAGGGACAACAGTCAATGGCACCAATTCTTTGGAGTTGAAAATGATTGCCTTTTTGGGCTGGTCGCTGTCCCACATCTTGCCGGACGACTTGGTGCCTCTAGAAGATCTCTTTCTTTCTCTTTCGGTACAACGCTCACATATCTGGCACGAGTTCTTCAAGTCGCTTGTCAAAACGTAGGCGTCCATGTATAAGGTAGTAGGTTGCAAAGAAGCGGGGAGTTCTTCAGCCAAGCAGTACTTGTTCTTGCTCACCAAGTCTTGGGCAAGCTTGAGGTGGTTGAAGGCGGGTGCTGAGGGGTGGTCTGTTGTGTGAAGTTGCAACTCTAGTTTGATCTGTGTCTCAACTCTGGAGTATGGTGGCAACTTGCCAATTCGTAAGCTGTATGGCAAGTCCTGCTGTTCCATTAACAAGACGGCTGGGTCTACTTTGATTGTTGCCGGGGTGGTGGAGGGCAGGGGATTGCCAAACTTTATGTTGTCTGTTGAAGTAGGGACATGGACAGAGGGGAAGTCCATGTCTATGAATTCGCTGAAAATATCCATTTGGTGTTGGAAGAATCAAAAATAGGGGGTATACAGCAGAAGAAGTAGGAGAAGGCGGTTGTCTGGGAAATAAAAAAAAATTGTTGATAGTTCAGTTTTCCAAATTGGCTGTTTGTCTGTGTGTGTGTATGAGTGTGTGTATGAGTGTGTGTGTGTTAAAAATTTTCCTTTCTTTTTTTCTTTTCTTTCTTTCTGTCTTTATTTGTGGCAGGAATTTTATGAGGGTGGGGACACGCTACAATAAATATCTTGCATTTGTAGTTCTAGAGGTATGAGAGAAAGAGAGAGAGAGTGTGTGTGTGTCTGTGCGTGATACTTTTCCTTTTTCTTTTTCCATATTCATGCTGCCCCGCTCAGACACTTATGACAATGTGAGGTTTGACTGTTAGGGGAAAACGTTACCAAAGTGATTGGCTGCTCCCCTTTACAATAATGCAGATATCAATTGAGAACCACGGGTAAACTTTTCCAAAAAATTGTTCCGTCATCCCCCCCAAAATAAAACTTGATTACACGTAGCACAGTCTCGTTCCCAAGGGGGGGCGGGCGGCAGACGCAACTTGTGTGTCGCAATTGCCATCCTTGCAAAAACCCAAAAAAACGTACAATTGTCTGATGTGTTTAAAATTAGCATCGAAAAATAGGGGGTCTAGGCTAAACTACATAAAAAAACTGATAGAAAGATACTCTCAAGACAATGGGAGATTGCACCTTGATCGGTTCGATCGCTAGCACGTTTACTGTCGAATGTACTGTGGGTAATGTTACTGTGGGTGTAAACAAACCACCAAGGTCCTCAGCGGTGGGTTGTTCCTAGTAGGTGTCTCTCTAGCTACCCAGGAGTGTATCTCGCTTATACCAACACTCGTCGGAGTTAGTTCCATGGGATCACAATGTAAATGTGCATTGTAGATCAACAACTTCTTCCCACGGCTAGAGAGAATCTTCTGTGGTTGATTGCAAAAAAAAAAGACAAAAGACAAAAGATTTAAGATTTCTTACGTAACCTAATCCGGAAGAAGAAAACGAGCGAGCAACTTGATCATCAGGGAAAAAAATTCTTGAAACTCAACAAAAATCTTGTTGGGGAACTTCCACAAAACTCACCGGTCGTGTGGCAACAAGTGGCACGTGAACAACATCACGTGATACAACCTTAAAATATCCACACAGCATACACCTTGTTAAGGGATGATCTCGGTGATTAGATTCCCCCCCCTTATGCAGACAGAGAAACTCTAGGGGGTGCATTATCTCTCTTTTGAGTCAAGGAGAGATTTTTGTTGGCCGTATCTCGAGTACTTCAATGGTAAACAACCTCCAACGATATCAAAGGGGTTATTATCACCACCCGTTCTTCCTATCGCACCCATTCCTATCTATATATCTTCCTCTGATCAGTCACTATAGCCCAGCTTATCTGGCGCCCACCTTCCTTACCACATCGCGTTAACAAAGAAAATTTTTTCTTTTCTGTTTTCGGCGGTTTTTGATTTTGCAGACATGTCCCACAACAATCACACCAGGCGATGGAGCTTGCAAAGCTTAAAGCAGTTAAGAAATCACTAATTGAAACCAAGCCGCCAGTTGAAGAAGATGTTAGGGGTCACCTTGAATACCTCTTGTCTTTGCTTGATCTGAAAGATGGAACCGACAAGGAACGCGTGATCTACAATGATGCCTTATCGATCTGCCTCTTGCGATACCACATGTTCAACAGCTCACTTGACGGTCTTAATGAGATATTCGACTATTGTTTGACATTTATCAATAGCAACCACTCCCCATTGCACAACTCCTTGAATGTAATCATTGAAAAGCTACTACTATTCAAGAACGCCGACGTCAATCCATGGATAGACATGATCATGCTTCAGCCCATGACCAAAAACTTGCTTGTATTGCTTGAAAAGTTATTCAGAAAGTCAGATAGCACCCAGTACTTTGTCACCAAATACCCCGATTTCCCTCAGCACGCGATGGCCATGTTTGACAACAACAACCTCGCGAATTCCATCAGCAAGACTTTAGTAGTGGTCTATAAAGAACTACGTCTCCAGCTCAAAACCACACAGGCGTGGTACGACTCATGGATCAGTTTGATGGACTTGGAAGACCCAGTGGTGAGAATTAACTTGGTTACTCATTTACTCCCCGGTTTGATTGCGATCGACCCTGACTCGTTCCAACTATTGGTCAATCACTGCAAGAGCAACCTCAATGCACTCGTAAGCATACTCAGTATGGGTCAGAAAAAGAAGTTCATTGCCTCGTTGGAAGCTATAGACCAGCAATCACTAATGTCCTGTTTAGTGCATTCAGACGCTGGTATTCGTGCCGATGCGTTGCTGTTGGTTTTTGGAGCCAACAAGGAACCACTCACACGGTATGCTTTTGATACTATTGTCAAGAACCACATCGTTGAGATTAATCTCAATGAGGCGAGTCAACAGGATAAGTTCGTATCTGCGATGTGTCTGATCATAAGTGGGAAATTACTGGATTCTGTGAATGGGAAGCTTGGGAAGGAGTCGGAGGTTGTCAGCAGGGAATACTTGGATAGCTTGAAAGGTTTGTTAGTCACCCATTTGGAGTCGCAGAACAACTTCCAGCAAAAAACGGGCGCTCTTATGCTCCTCAAGCAGATCCGATACAAAATCGAGAGTGTGTTCAACAAGAGGCTGGTCAAGTTGTTAGTCGATAACTTGTTTTCGAACTACAAGTTGATTCGTGAGTTAAGTTTGGACTTGTTGTTGCAGTGTCTGGATTTATCAGAAGTGTTTAGTGATCACGAAGTATTGGAAGACAAGACGTTTGCTATCTTGCCTAGGTTAGCCGGTAGAGAAAGTGAGGGTGCTGCATTAGCGGTTACCTTCTTGGCTAAATACCACATCGAGAAGAATACATTGGATCATCTCATGGAGAAGATATACCAAGGGTTGGGCAAAGAAACTGGAGAGCAGGGATACCTTCAAGCACTGGCAAGTGTGGTTAACAAACTTGGTGTCTGTGGCGACTTCCAACGCCTATTGAGCGCCGCAAAGGCAGCAACTAGGAAAATGACAGAGATTCTAGCCACCGAAAGGATAGCCTATGCAGATGAACAAGAGTTTGTCAAGTCGAAAGAGGTTGTGAACTATTCCTGGAAAGTGATTCAAGCAGCCAACGACTTGTTCCTAGCATTGCTACAGAAACAGCCCAACTTGCATGACGTAGAAGAATGTTTCCTTCTTGTGATTGACCAACTTCACAGGATCAAATTCAGAGCTGCGATTTCGTCGCTGTATCCATCCATGATAGCCATGTCCAGGCTCCTTTACTCACTCGACCCAGCACGTATTGAATCTTATATCAAACAAGAACTCGAGTACATCACCACTGAGAGCAAGCAGTTAGTGACTAGACGATCCGGGGGATTACTTTACGTCATCCCTTCAATGTTGATCGCATCCAAGGACAAGAACATGAGCGAGTTTGTGTTTGAACGTTTGTTCGAGATCGCAGACATGCCATATGAATCCGAGTCCAAAGAAGATCTCCCACAAGTCCACGCGTTCAACACCTTGGGCCAGTTGTTCAAAGAGGGGCAGTTGACAGGAGACAGCTTGCCGTACGTCGAACGGGCATTGTTTCTTTCGTTGGAGCATTTCGATGCTCCCAATTGGTCAATCAGGAACTGTGCGTTGATGTTGTTTGGGCATTTGGAGAGGAAGATCTTCTCGGGCGCCAGGGTCAACTCAAAGAGATTCTTTGCTAGGTTCAAGAAGATCGAGCCTATTTTCGTGGAGTACTTGATCAATGGTCAGGACCAGACGGTGTTTCCTATCTTGATCGTGTTGGAACAGTTGGAGTTTACATCGAGTGGGTCGTGGGAATTAAGAGACGCCGTGCTTAAGTTGCTTGGAAGAAAGTCGTGGAAGGTTCGTGAGTTTGCGGCAAAGATCATTGCGCATATGTTGCAGCCTGATGAGTTTGAACAGTTTATTTTGAGTGCGTTGGATTCGAAGCTACTGTTGAACACCTTGCATGGAGTCTTGATCTGTTTAAAGTATGGCGTTTACAAGATTGAGTTCCCAGCTGAGCGATACATGCAACTAGTATTTGGTGACTATTTCATCGCCAATGAGTACATCTCCGTTTTGGACAGGATGGCGTACAAGGATGTTTCGAAACTTGCACCATATTTCGAGGAGTTGGTTTCTGAAAGGAAGTCGTTGGATGGTGGTAGGCAGTTGTTTCTTGAGTCGTTTATTGTCTACTTGTTGAACAACGACACAGACAATGTCTTGAAGTACATCCGTCTCGCATTAAAGTCACAGTATGATAATGTTCACGATAGAGTGCTAGAATATGTTTCAACAAACTCCACCGCATGTCATCCGTTGATTAAGAACTTCATTGAATCACACGATTTCCATTACACTACGACCAAGGCATTGAAGTTGTATTCCTTAATGGATGACATCACACCACTTACACTCCTGGACGAAAACCAACTTGGTTCATTCGAGTGTTCTGCCAGATTTGTTGATGACAACGACAGAGAGTTTTACGACAGATGTCTCAAGCTAACCAAGACCAGTCAAGAGATTGACATGAGAATAATGGGGTTCAATGCTATTTTCACATATTTAAGAAGATGCACCAACAAAACCGGATACCTTTACTCAGCGTGTTTGTTGCTTTGCTTTGAAAGAGGTCTTTTCGATGACAATGAGGGAACCAGAGAACAGGCCAACAAGTGCATTTCGGAGATAATAAACTGTGGAGATGTTGCTACGACACACCTAAGCTACGCTTTCCCAAGTTTGGTCAAGTCGTTGGTGGACCAGAAGTACTATGATGAATTGGTCAGCGAGATGATCCTTAGAAACACCCTTGATACTGCCAAGCTAGACCGTGATTTTGAGGAGTCGCAAGACGGCAGCCTTTATTCATTTGAAAGAGACAACTTTTACAAGAACGAGATCGTGTATAGCACGCTTCTCAGCCAGTTCCCAATTGATGCAACCAAGATCGGTGGTCTCCAACAGAAGGTGGAGGATGACATCGCCTACATTAGAGAGTTCAGACAAAAGTACAGCCATGAAGTTGAATTCATTCCGCGTGATTACATCCTTTATGATTTTGTTGCAAAGACGAGGATCAATGCAAGGATAGTTGGTCTCACAAACTTGGATGAGACATTGTTTGCCCTAACTTTTTGCAAGATGGGATAAAGTTCGCGGAACTATAAATACCACGAGAAGGCATGAAGAGAAAATTTTTCTTTCACCACTTTTCCATTCTTTTTCTTCCAACCACAACTACAATTCCAAAGAAGGGTATGTCAATGATATAAGCTATTACCTGGTTTGTCTTTTCTTAATGATGAATAATTATTATAACAACAACGAATTTCTTCACCTGAAATACCATGTGGAAACAACAATAATTTCAGAGCTTTTTAACACTGATTTATACAAAAGACAAACCAGAACATGATCTGGGAGTTTAATGAACCTCATACTAACAACCCATAACAGCTTGTATATATAACTATCAATTAATAGACATCATACAATATTGCATTGTTCAATTGTTTCCATCTCGTAAGGTCATCTCAAAAGATCCAGATTTTTTTTTCTTTCTCTATACACCACTTTCTTTCTTCCCATCACCCCCAACCAACCAACCAATGAGTTCAGACACATTCTCGATATGTTCAACATGTCTCGGTCCAGACAAGCACATCAAGCTAATCAAGCAGCCCAATGGCGCCGAATGCCGACAGTGCACGCGGCCCTTCACCGTGTATCGCTGGGGCAACCGCTCTGCGTCCAGCAAGCTCCAGAAAACGATCATCTGCATGACGTGCGCCCAGGCCCGGCACTGCTGCCAGTCGTGCTTGTTGGATATCACGTATGGGATCCCTACGGATATCAGGGACACGGCGTTGAAGATGGCGGGGCTCGAGCCGGTGTGGAACGCAGCGAATAATCCTACGAATCGCGAGGTCAAGGCTATCATGGCGGATAAACTCGAAAAGAAGTTCAAGGATGAAGAGAGCAAGACCAATGATATCTTGTCGAAGTTGGCAGAGAAACTTAATGTTACAAAGAAGCACGAAGAAGAAGAAGAAGAAGTGGTGAAGAGTGGCGACGTGCCTGTGGATGTGGGGAAACTAGCGAAGAAGTTACCGTTTGGGAACCTGTTGGACGTGAGCAAGTACAAGGACATGACGTCGTTTTTCATATTTGGGTTTCCTTCAGATATACCCAAGAGCATGATCTCGGCGCATGCGTCGCAGTACGGGAAGCTAAAGTCAATTGTGGTTAGCAGTGAGAGCCGGTGTGGGTTCATCACGTTTGAAAACAAGGAGTCTGCCAATGCGTTTGCAAGAGCCGTTGATGAGAATGGGATGAATGAGAACAAAGCTACGGCGGGCTTGCTATTGTTGGATAGCAACCCCATGAGGGTCTGTTTTGGTAAGCAGAGACCTTTACCTGGTAGTGCTGGAGATATGAAAAAATTGAGTGGTGTTGTGGCTAAGGCAATGAAGCAATTGGCGGAGAAAGATCAAGGCGACAAAGGAGCTTCATCATCGTCGAAACCAGCTGCTAAGAAGTACAAAGCGTTGCAGGATGATTATGAAGAGTAGAGTTGATAGGTAATATACGAGGGTCTTACGCGAGTTATAAAACCGGTCCAGCGACTGAAAAAAAAAATCAACACTGACAACAAACCAACCAAACAACAATGGACGTTGAAACATTCTACTGCATAGTCATAGCGTTCATATTCACGCCGGTATTCCTCGTGCTAGTCAGATTACTATACATCCTTCCAGCATTGCGATTGCCACAATCGATAACCGACAGGAAGAAACTCCTTGATGCCGCCAACATCTCCATATTGTTAGGCTCGGGTGGACACACGGGGGAGATGTTGAGGATCATTTCCAAAACAGAGATGCCGAACGTCACGAGAACCTGGATTTACTCAGCTGGCGACGCCTCATCCTTATCCAAAGCCAAGGAATTCGAAACGGCCCAGACTAACAACAAGACGAAGGCCAATTACATCTCGATCCCCAGGGCAAGAGACGTCGGACAGTCGTATATCTTGAGTGTGCCCACTACATTGTACTCGTTTGCTGTTGCTGCAATCAAACTATTGAACCACAAGCCAGACGTGCTTCTTTTGAACGGACCAGGAACGTGTGTGCCCGTGGCTTACATTTTGTTCTTCTACAAGTT
>JAJSEA010000549.1:0-14606 GCA_026724345.1 Candida sp. AC06 | reverse complement strand
TGTAATAATAGTGAACCTTTGTGTAATAAATCTTCATGCAAGACTTGCATAATTCGAGCTTGGGAGTTCACGCGTTCATAAGGGTGCTGCTCGAGGCCACCGGCTTCTGTTCTTTGTTATTCCGGTAAAGCAACGCAAAGCGTCATTCTAGATGACTATTTCTTGTTGTTTACCTTTCGGGACGGCAGCAGAGCTTCCCTTTGCAGCCTTACCGTGAAAGGACTCCTCCACATGACATAGTCAATGCATTGGGAATTGTTCATGTTTAGTTTTGCAGCACTGAGGTCCTGTTCTACTCTCACTCGATCACGCCTTTCAATAGCAACGTAAGCGGCTGGGATAAGTGTTCATTTCCGAACTTTGAGACTACTGACAGTACGCCCAAATCGAAACCTTTGAGAGCAATAAACATAAAACTAGTTGCTTAATTCGCGAGATCTTACTCAATTAGTCTCTTTTCAGGCTCCAATGGAAATGAGTATGTACACATGCACAGCGGATGTTCTCATGCACAGTACAAAACCGATCTTGTTTTGTACACTTGCCCTGGCTGCTCGGGAGCGGAATAGAAGTTGCAATGTTTTCGAAATTGTTTCCACCAGCAGCCACTTGACAATCAAAACAAGCCTGAACAGAGTGCATAAGAAATGGTGGGTATATTTCCTAGACACTGTCTAAGGTGATTGCAGAATTCCGAACCACGACGTCACGCCCCGTGCGTCTGGTGTTGTTTACACTAACTCGGCACCTGGGAAGTCGCAGTGGCAAAAGTTCTTGCCGGTCCATGATTACGCACAAAAAAAGAAACGGCACCGTAGGATCATGGGGTGCACCTCCCATAAACGACCTACGTTGGACAGACTCACGAATTTCAACTGCAGCTGTGTATGGGGGGATTTTACAACCGAGAACACAAGTGTGCAAAAAAATGCAGCCCCGCCGTTTGGTTCTTGATGCAAAAACTTTAGCGGTAGTTCAACGAAGGGCTTGCGATGAGGGACGGACTTCAAGAAGCTTCGACTTCTAGAAGCCAAAACAAAAACCAACGGAGTTCAAAGTTGTTGGGAAAAGCTGAAATCCGAATGCATGGAAGCTATGTTTTCTCGCCGGGCCGGAACGATGGGCGGGTTCGCCGCGTTAACGAGTGAGTCTCTAATTTATTATAAAACACCCACAGAATTTTTGTTCTATGAGGACATTGGATATGCATTTCTGATTTGATAAATCCGCTCGCAGTCAACTCTTAGTGGGAAGGCAAAGAGGGCGTAGCGTGCTTGGATTTCGGCCGAGGACCTAGGTCGGTCAGGACCTGCTCTATTAGACCGACGTAGTGGCAAAGCACAACCCGTTATTTTTTGATTTTTATTTTGAAGTGCCCATTGAAGCTCGACCCATGGCCATTTTGTTGATAACTTCTGTTGTTCCCCTCACTCTCTCGCGTTGTAATCAAGGTCTGGAATGGGACCTCAATCCCGATCATCGCCCAGCATTGAAAGGGGCCCCCGTGGGCACCCATGTGTGAGTATGCAGGTTCTCGGAGAGTGTTCATTGTCTTTCTTATCTCTTGATCATTGCAAAAATTCAGAGCGAAAACAAAACACGAGCTTCGAGAGATAAGGACCAACAACGCCAAAGAAAACAGATAACCTAAACACACACAATATAAAATATCCCAGATCGAATCCCGTGGCTTTTTCTTGAGGTGTCTCTTTCTCTCGCTAGCGTACATTCTATGACAAAAGAGCCTTATTACAGTTCACACTTAACGACTATCAAACCAGCTAACCCTAAGAACTTTTCAATCTTCTCGCCAGATTTGCCAGTTATTATATCAAACCCAAACTTGAAGAATGCTCCGCCATTAAACCCAGCCACGAAATCAATCAGAAGAGACTCGGTTGAGCCTTATTTCAACAAACCCGTCAAGATCGGCGTCATGCCACCGGCGATTTTAAGCCAGTTCACTTATTATTTCCACGACGAGAGCGCCATTGTGGAAGACGAAGACGACGATGAACTCGACTTTGAGCAAGTTGGGTACTCGAGCTGCGTCGTGGCTCCCCAGAACGTGTTGGCTAAAGTTTCCGATAACTACGAGGAATTGGCAGCCCAAGAGGAGTCTGCTGTTAAATTGATGGAGCACGTCAATGTCCCCGTTGCTATTTCAAGCACTCATGCCAGTGTCTTTGAGATCAACAAGGATGACTTGTTGGACAAGACAAACAACCCAAATGTCTTGATCAACAACAGAAGCAGAAAGTTGTCGGACAAATTGCTGGCTCCTGACTTGTCACTGCTGAAGTTTGTCAATGACAGCTTTGAGTATAGCGAGAGTTATGACGCTAAGAAGACAGTTAGAGACGATTATATAAACGAGCCTTGTACCTTTATAGTTTAATGAGACTCGGTTGCTATGTTTTTTTGTGCTCGTAGTGCGACTTCATGAGACCCAAATTTTTTACTGACACTCTTCACTCTCTCTTTATCTAAGCACGAAATGTCCAACAATCTGTTCATACTAGATCTACCTACGTATCTCCCCAATGAAGCTCCAAAGGAACCAGAGATCAAACCCAAGGGAGAACCGCTAATCCCACCACAAGATGTTGACGAGGACGACGAAGAAAAGCAAGCAAAATCGAACGGCCCCATGTGCATCCCAGGGACAGCCATCACGCTAGAAACAGAGGAAGACATCGCTCGGTGGATAGAGGAGAGGAAGAGGAACTGGCCATCGAACCAAAACATCGAGCGTAAGAAACAGGAAGCCGAGGCAAAGAAACAACAACAGAGGCTAAAGCGAAAGCACGAGGGTGCTGCGTCACTGGATCAGGTATCACCTAAGAAACCCAAGAACATATGCCGATTCTATCAGATGAACAAGAAGTGCAAGTTTGGGAACAAGTGCAAGAACCTACATGAGGATCCCAAGAATGATAACCCCGTGACGTCATCTTTCAACGAACTCACACATTACAGGAAGTTCGTCAACGGTGTGCCTGTGTTGATTCCAAAGTTATACGCCAATCGTACAGAGAATACGCTGGTCAAGAAGCTGGTTTTGTTCAAGCATATCATCACGAGAGACCAAGAGGTTAGAGAGAACAACAGAGTGTTGGAGTTTATAAAGTACTTGAACGAAAAGGGACTAATAGACCACAATGTAATGAAATCATAAATAACGCATGTAATCTAAAATCATACTTTGGAATGTCTCTCTAAACTAAATCACCGTCATACTTTTTTGTAGCGTCTAATAAAATGGAGCATTGTTTACCTATGTCTGCCAATTTGCCAATGATGATATCGTTACCTTCTCCAAACCCATAGATGGAGTAGCTTAGGCCAACCTCTTCACAGAACTTGATAACGAATGGCTGGGCGCTTCTTAATTTGTGGCGTGGCAACCTTGGGAACAAGTGGTGGATGGCCTGGAATTGCAAACCCCCGTGAAAGAAATCCAACCACTTTGGACAGTCAACATCCATGGTGGTTCTAATTTGTCTAGAAGGGAAAGATTCGCTGACTCCCAAATCCGACGTGGACATGGCGAAATGTGACAATGTGATTTGGACATGAACCAACATCGTAGCAATATGACTCACCATGACATAGTTGAACCTGTTCCATCCGCCTTCAATGGTCTTGAACACCAACAAGTAGAAGAACCAGTAAAAGAAGAAAGTCAAGCCGGCTAACTCAAAGTACCTGAACCAAGCTGCTTTGCCTTGACGTGGACCGTCACCGTTGATCACATGGGCCCACGATAATCTGTACAAGTTGAATCTTCCAAAACACAAGATTGGATAGTACAAGTACTGTTGGAATGGAATTAAAAACTGCGCAAACTTGTCGAACCACAACACTTTCTCATAATAGGTGGAGTAAACATTCAGGAACAATCTCACACTGACTGCAAAGAATGGCAAATGTTGGATATCTGGGTCATGGACAGGATCGTTGGTGATCAAATGGTGGACATTGTGGTTTCTCTTCCACCATCCCAAACTCAACCCACCAAACCAATCAGCGATAATCATACCAAAAAGGTTGTCAATCTGGTAGTTATGTGAGATGGAAACATGGCCAGCATCATGGGCAATGAATGTACCTTGGTGCCATGCCATCCCCATGAACACCGCACTGAGGAACAAGTAGTTTAGTTTTAGGAATGACAAGGAGTAAAGGAAAAGGGACACAATCTTCACAATCTCCCTCACATAATCCCAGTAATTACAGTCGTACAATCCCATGCGGATGATGTCTTCATGTAACTCAACGTACTTGTCTCGCAAAAATCGTTGCGTCTTGTAGTCCAACGAAGGAAGATTCAACACGTCGTTCTGGCTCAACTCGTTGTCATAGTTGTTCATCAATATTTTAGGATCTCTGATGACTTTCTTCTTGGTATCTTCTGTAATGATGGGAAACATAAGCTCTTTGTTTTCTTTGCTGACCATCTGGTTTTGAGGAACGACTGGTTGCACTCGCTCGGTATATCCAATTCCCTTGTACTCCGTCAGCTCCACGTCACTTGCTGACGTATCCGAAAAGTTCTCCGTCTCCGAGTTGGAACTAGAATTATCCTTATCCAACTTGTTCTCCAACCTACTTCTACCTGAGCTCTTGCTTCCCTTGGCATATATTCCACCTTGGATAGGAGGCAACAAGTTCTCCCATGTCGTACAGTCAGTTTCGCCAATCTTGTATCTTTTGAAAACACCAGCGGTCTCTGCACTATGGTACGCGTTCATTTCATCAGTGGCATCTCTTCCAACCATGTGGTACACGGCTAATTCACCACCAGGGTGTCTCCTAATCCAGGGAGTCAAATTCAAAACACTGTTCTCATAAATAACGATAACCTTTCCCTCAGCGATCAAGTCAGTGATCTGAACTCTGCTGAGGATCTTCTTTGGCCTCTTCCCATCCATGGTAGTATGTCTCTCTCGCTCTCTCGAGATATTAACGAATGAATAATAGTTGTCGGTGTTCGTTTAGTAATGTTCTGATTCTCATTCGATTTTCTTCTCAGACTGCGCTTTCGGTGGCCTGGTGGGAGGGGGCGGAACGAGGCAGGAGAAGGGAAAGGGAGACGGAAGAAAAAAATTTCATTGTTGCAAGGTTCACGTGTTGCGAATATCGACCCATAACTCCGGGTGTTGTTCTGTTTCGGGTAAAAAAAGAAAAATGGCTAAAAGAGGCAACAACATCATCAGCTGTCATTAGTAATGTCATACGTATATATGTGTCTATGTATAACGTCTTTACTTGTAGAACTTGTTTAAGATTTCGTATGAGATTGGGATGAAAATTGGTATGAGGTAATTGTCATTGATGTTGCTGGTTCCTTCCAACAACCCGGCTAAAAGAACAGTAACGAAAAGGTTCTCCCAGTTGGTCACGGGGATGTAGTTGTCCGCGTTCTTCAACAAGTAGTTGATACCGAAAAAGCATCCGAACACACTGGTGATGAATGCCGCAGTGCCCTGAAGGGTTTTGTCACCGCCTTTCCATTTAATCGTGCCAAATCTCTTGCCAATGATGGAGGCCAAGGAATCGCCGACTCCCAAAGCAATCAAACCACTGTATCTAATAATAGACACTTTGTCTTTGTTGGTCACGTAGTCGTACACGATTGGGATGGTAGCACCAGCCAACAAGTAGATGTAGGACAAGTTCAAAGGGCCCTCGGTATCCTTTGCGTCCTGGAACTGCTGCAAGGTTTCGTGTAAGTATTCACCCAAGAAAGAGACCTTGTTGTACCTTAATGCTTCGATGATGACAAACACGATGATAGTTCCCAATAAACTAATCAATGTAAATTCCACTTGGTCAAACAAGATCTTTGGCGTGAAGCACAAAAAGACGACAACAAGGGCATGCCAGAACTTTCTTCTCGTGTTGAGAGGAAAGTGGTGCGCAAACCAGAAAGCAATTGGGATGATCATGGCAGTCATAGCTGCCCAGACTGAAATAATAAACACTCTGTCGCTGTCTTTGGTGACATAGTTGATCAACCAGTTGATGGCGTTGTCGTTCAATACCGGGTTCAATTGGAAGATTGTAAAACCGTAGAAGACACCGGCAAAAATCAATATGCTGAGGATACCTGGCACCACGGCAACAACAGGGAAGGTGAAGAAACTGGCAATGACAACACTGATGATGAGCTTTTGGAAAATCGTTAATGGAAGAACGCCGATCACCAACTCTCTGTTGAACAAAATGTTGACCAACAACACACAGACCAAGTGGATTTCCAGCGGTTTCAAACTGACACCCGTTGATTCATCATCGGTGTTGATGTAGTTCAATGCGTATCTCAAGACGAAAAAGATGAATGCATACTGGCCAAACTCAGCCGTTGTCACCAGGGTGGACTCCTCGGTCCTGTAAATCTCGAAAAACCCGACACACGAAAACATGTTGAAAAACATATTCATTGAATCGATGGTAAAGTAATTGAAGCCGAGATTAACCAAGAGCCAGTTTGGATCGTAATGCAAAAGGTTCACCAACGCAGGCAAAAGCAAACTATGGATGTAATTGAAATCAGGAATCCTTTTGCTTTCGTCCTTGCCTTTAACGATACCCAAAATGACACAGATAGCAACTCCGACCCAATTGAAGAACACCACGGATAAGATCACCATCGCATCTTTCCCAAGAAACTTCTCTCTTTCCAAATACAGCATCTGGATAAAGTATCCACAGACCAAAACTTGCACACCGTGGACAACAGTCATGTTGGCATTCATGAAGTCCTGTACTCTGTAGATATAGTTGAAAGGGAATGCAGCGTTAGCTATATCTTCCTCAGCGCTTCCTTCTGGTTCCACATACTCTTTCTTCTTTTCCTCCTTTGGTTTCGAATACTCTTGTTCCGCGTGGTCTAACTTATCCAAGTCCTGGAATATGGCTGCGGTTGACCTGGCACTTGGATCCTTCTTAGTTGGCTCTGCCTTTTTTCTTCTTGGGGCCATCTCGTTATGTGTGTGTCGTTATCTTTGCCAACTGGACAAGTTTAATTTTAGACTCGCTTTCTTTTTTTTTCACTCGTCGTGATGATAGCGAGGAGAAATTTAGTTCTGGGGAGTGACTAAGCGAATACCGAAAAACAACGCCTTACGAAGGCTAGATCTCATCGTTGAGATCAGGCAAAGAGTCAAACAAAAAACATACGTCCAGCTTCTTCTAATTAAGCAACATGACCATAGCCAAGGTAAGCTCAGATAGTGGAGAGGAAAAAAAACGGAACAAACATTCTTCTTGAGGGAATTGAACCCACGACCGTCGCGTCTCAACGACTGTGCGATAAGCATAGTATACAAATCTATAAGCACGAAGCGCTAACCAACTGCGCCAAAGAAGAAGTTTGGTGGAGTGCCGGGCACGAAGTTGATCACCACCTCCAACTAGTAACTTTAAAAATTGCTGATGACGACCTGGATGGGAAGAAACGGATATTGGTAGCTGTCGAAGAATAATAGAGAAATATATCATTTGAAATCTACCCCTTGATGCCATATGGCATGGATCCGACCTCCTCGTGTTCTTTATTCCAGAAACGTTGGGTATTGGGCTACCAAGCCCATTCATAACATTGAGATCGTTATAGAGGTGGTCGTGTACTCTGAACAATACTCCTCTCGTCTGGTCCGTGGACGCCTGGAGAAAATTTTCAGCATTCCTACTCGTGTTCTTTTATGACTACAACCATGATCATTGAGTTTTTGGGTGCATAGTCGTCAGTATGGAAGATGGCCTTCATGAAGATGAGTCCTTTGACCCATCACTTTATGTTGATTGGAAGAGGTTCGTATTGCTACTAACTCATACCAAACATCTAGCACTTGCTTCATCATTATATATAAGTCTTTCGTCTATTGTTTTATTAAACACTCCAAATCTGTAGAGAATGAGCTATTCCATTAGATGCGTTACTACAAGTGCTGAGTCTCTCGACAGCCAAGTCAAGCTCTGGGTCATACCAACAACAGTGACATTTCCTTGAGGCTGAAGTATCTTTTCAACGCGTCCCCAAAGAATTCTCGGTTGTCTCGAAACACGTCTTCCAAGATTTTTCTTTTTCTTTTTTTGCAAACACCAAATAACCAAAACATTTCTTTGATTCTGCATACCTTATAAGAACCACCCTCCCAAGCAATGCATATCAAGAAGATCATAATCCAGGGTTTCAAAACCTACAAGAACGTGACCACCATTGACCTTCTATCGCCACACTGTAACGTCGTTGTTGGTCGTAATGGGTCTGGGAAATCAAACTTTTTTGCTGCCATTCGATTTGTTTTGAGCGACGCCTATACCCACATGTCAAGAGAAGAAAGACAAGGTTTGATTCATGAAGGCTCGGGTACTGTCATGTCGGCATATGTCGAAATTATCTTTGACAACTCGGACGGAAGATTCCCTATTAGCAAAACAGAGATCAGTATTCGAAGAACAATTGGGTTGAAGAAGGATGATTATTCATTGGATGGGAAATCTGCCACTAGATCCGATATCATGAACTTGTTGGAAAGTGCTGGATTCTCTCGTTCGAATCCATATTATATTGTGCCACAGGGAAGAATCACCAGCTTGACGAACTCCAAGGATCACGAAAGGTTGAATTTGTTGAAAGAAGTGAGTGGTGCCACTGTGTTTGAAAACAAGTTGAAAGAGTCCATGAAGGAGATGAACCAGTCCAATTTGAAAAGAGCTAGGATTGATGAAACTTTGCTTAGTATTGAGGAAAGGTTGAAAGACTTGCAGATTGAAAGCACGGACTTAAAGAACTTTCAGAAGTTGGATAAGCAGAAGAAGATATTGGAGTTTAACATCTTTGATCGTGAGTACAATGAATTAAACGAGTCGTTGGAAGAATTGGAAGAAAAGCAGCAAGCCATGAAGGAAGAGACCACTAGGGACTTGCGTGACTTGGAGAACAGAGAGAAATTGTGCGTCGAGCTACAAGATTCCATCAATGAGTTGAAAATTTCCTTGAAAGTGTTGTCATTGGAGAAGGAACAGCTGGATTTGGACTGCGACCAATTATTGAAAGTGATTGCCGACAAGGAGATTAAATTGAATGAGTTCAAGTACAGCAATGAATCTTCCAAAGAACAAAACACCCACATCGACGAGCAAATAGAGGTCTTGCAGGTAGAAATTAAGAAGCTTCAACAAGAAATCGCTCAAAGCAAGCCAGATATGACCAAATTGCAGCGGCAGGAGTCGCAGTTGAAGCAACAACTACTTGAAACGACATCCAAACAGAGAGCTTTATATTCGAAGCGCAGCAGGTTCCAGCAATTCCCAACAAAAAAGGATCGTGACGATTGGTTGAGTGAAGAGATTTCCAAGTTGAAGAAACAAATGACGTCGAAAGACCAGGATCTCCGCCACGTTGCCAACGAAATTAAGAGCAGAGAAAGTAGTCTCGCTGAGTTGTCTGAATCCATCGACAAGTTGAAGGAATCCATCAACGACAAAGAACACATCCAGACCTTGGCTGAATTGAAGACAAGCATAGCTGATTACAAATCACAAATCAACCAATTGACCGACCAAAGAAAGTCGTTGTGGCGTGATGAAATCAGATTGAAGAGTGTGTATGATTCATTGACCAACGACTTAACGAATGTTACCAATCTTGTGAACCAGACCATGGATAGAGCCCAGGCACAAGGTATTGCTGCGGTCAAGCAAATTGCCAGCCGATTGGGTTTGTCCGACCACGTGTACGGTACTATTGCCGAATTGTTTAACGTCAATGACAAGTACAAGACTGCCGCTGAAGTTGTTGCTGGCAATTCTTTGTTTCACGTTGTTGTTGACACTGATGCCACTGCCGCTACTATCATGGACGAATTAGTGAGAAACAAGTCAGGTAGAGTAACGTTCATTCCTTTGAATCGTATTGATTCCATGCATATTGATTACCCAGATGTCCAAGAGAACCAATGCATTCCATTGATTGAGAAATTGAAGTACAACGAAGCTGTGCACAAGGCCATGAACCAAATATTCGGGAAGGCGCTTGTGGTGAATGAATTGCAACGAGGCGGTGAGTTGTCGAGGAAGTTCAAGTTGAACTGTATTACGTTGGATGGTGACAGAGTCGACACCAAGGGAGTGTTGTCTGGTGGGTACCGTGATTACAAGAATTCACGTTTAGATGCGTTGAAGGTGCAGGCCAAGAAGAAGAAAGAACTAGAGAAAACTCAGAGTGAAATGACTAGAGTTGCTAATGAGATCGAATCGACAAACTCGCAATTGACCAAATTGAACAATGAATTCCAGTTGAATATCAGAGACTTGGACAGAATCTCTGAATCTAAAGAGCCATTAAAGATTGAGTTGTCTCAAGTCGCCAACAAGAAGTTTAATCTCGATCAAGAGTTGTCGTCGTTGAGATTCACGCTTGATAATTTGCAAAACACCAAGAACTCATTAAATATCAACGTGAAACAACACGAGCTGGAGTTGAATAGTGTGTTTACCCAGGTTTTAACCCAAGAAGAACAAGACGAATTGAGTGAATTGAATCAAGAGATTGCCAAATTGGAAGGCGAATTGGATAAGGTGGTGACGAGATCCTCTGAGTTGGATACCAAGGTTTCTCAACTTGAAAGTGAGTTGATCAACAACTACCAACCCAAATTGAACAAGTACAGACAGGACCAGATCCGATTGGGCAACAAGCTGGAGATTAACTTGGAGTTTGAAGGTTTGCAACAAGAGTTGGAGAGCTTGCAGATACAGTTGGATACGGCGCAATCACGAAACACCCAGGCCAGTGAAAACTACAACCAGGTGAGCCAAGAGTTGAGCAAATGTGAAGAGGAATTAAAGACAGCCAATGCCCACCAAATCAGGATCATCAAGAGCATCGAAAAGTTCCTGAAACAGATCAACAACTTGTCAAACCAAAAGGAGATCAAGAAGCAGATGAAGGAAGAAGCTAACCAAAAGATTAGGGATTTGGGTGTGCTACCAGAAGAAGCGTTCCAGAGCGACAAGTACGACAAGTTTACGTCAAATGAATTGATCAGCAAGCTCAACACTGTGAACCTGGGATTGACCAAATACTCCCACATCAACAAGAAGGCCATGGAGCAGTTCAATGTGTTTAGCAAACAACGCGACGACTTGGTGGCGAGAAGAGTTGATTTGGACAAGTCTCGTGAATCGATTGAAGACTTGATTTCGAATTTGCAGCAACAGAAGAACGACGCCATCAAGAAATCATTCCAACAGGTTGCCAAGGCGTTCCACGAAGTGTTTGAAAAGTTGGTTCCCCGAGGTGTCGGTAGGTTGATTATGCAAAAGAAAGACGAGAGCAACGACAGTGACGATATCGACAACTACTCCGGTGTTGCTATTTCCGTGTCATTCAACTCAAAGAATGACGAGCAGCAAAGAATTGAACAGTTATCGGGAGGTCAGAAATCGCTTTGTGCCATTGCTTTGATATTTGCTATTCAGAATTGTGATCCGGCTCCGTTCTACTTGTTTGATGAAATAGACTCCAACTTGGATACGCAGTACCGTACCAGCGTTGCCAACTTGATTAAAAGCTTGTCCAGTGAAGCCCAGTTTATTTGCACCACATTCAGATCCGAGTTGCTTCAGCTAGCCGCAGACAAATTTTACGGGGTCACGTTCAGCAACAAGGTCAGTTCCATCCACGAAATCAATAAAGAAGAGGCCATGTCGTTTGTCGAGGGCCAGCAGAATCGCTGAGAGATGTGTTCTGAAGTGGGCTTATTGTTAGTAATTATTATGTATGTTTAAAGCCGATTTGAATGGATAACCTTGATTTTTGAACGAGGCGTATGCAAGCCATGTGCAAACGTGATAGTCAACGAATATCCAGACCCACGAAAGCACAATATCTGGGACGAGAGAGAGAGACGGAGCGCGACGACAGAAAGTATAATAGAAAAAAGTCAAAACCTTAAACGTGGCTATGTGAGGGGGGTAGGGTTTTGGGGGCTTTGCCTTGGAACTTTGGCATATCGCGATGACTACCTAACTGTGATTGAAGGAATTAAATGTGGCCAATCAAAGAACGACCAAGGAGAAAAGTGTCTCTCTTTCATCGGAGCTGCATTCCTATAATGGACTGGTTATCACAGATGCCATGGTCTCACAAAACCAGTGTCTAAGCCATTGGAGTACGGTTAAGGTCATGGCAAAAAAATCGAAGGCATCTCTCCTCCACTCCATCACCCATACGGTAGTATTCTTTTGCAGTGGGGGACAAAAGTGATGCAAGTCCGAAAGCTCATGTAAACAAAGGCTTTTTCCGGAGTTGCACTCAAAGCATTTTTCCCAAACATCTGTAGTGCACAGCACAGACGGATAATTTTTCTCCATAGTGTAATGTTCAGAAAGCTCTCTTGCCAACACCTACTCTTGAACCACCCAAGATAAAAGCCCAAATAAGTCGACAAAAGTCGCTTAAATTAATCAATCTAACAAATTGTGATTGTTTACAATCTCTTTATTTACTCAGAGAAAGGTATTACGTAATGGCGGCCTGTTGTGTATGGATTGTGTATTCAAATGATAGCACCACTCAAGTTCTCGGAGAGAATTGATGATGTAGCTCAGAACTTTCTTTCCGAGCAGTAAAATTGTTGTTTACCTTTTAATTGGATGTAAAAATTCTGCGCGCACACGTGACAAAAAGCATTTGTTCACATCAGGTTTGGATTTGCATCACTTTTGTCCCCCCACTGTAATCGAAGTTTTGTATGTGCACTCATAACTCAGCGGCGCAGTTCCCGTGCAGGAGTGTGACGGCAAGTCGTGTACTTCCCAGGCAGAGCGGCTCTCGGTAGTTGGTTTAGTCTGGCTGTCTTGATCTTAATCTTGGCAGCTCAGGAGAGAGATCGAAAGGAGGGTCGGATTTACAGTGTGAGTTTTGGGTTTCGTTATCCACGCAACTGAGGTTGTCAAGGGTGTGTGAGATCCACGTGATGTGGGTGTGTCTGAGGGTTGGCAAAGGATGATATCATTGGATACGTGTGCAGTTCGTTTCACTTCTTCTTCTTCTAAGCCTTTAAAGCCAAAAATAAAATAAAAAGAAAGTCATACTAGAAAATTTTCTCTCTCTTTTTTTCTATTCTGCTCAACTGCGGAAATTTAGTCTCTGTGTTTATTCTCATAACAAAGAAAGAAACACAAACCCAGAGACAAAACCACCAGTGGTATAAAAGCCAGGCACTTTGTGCAATCACAATTTTATCCCAAACTTTTCTTTCATCATTTTCTCTTGACGGATTTTCATCTGCTTTCACTTACTTTCCTCCTTTACAAACCCACCCACCCATCCATAATCAAATAACATAATGGTATGTGTTTATCCCAATTGACCCTTAATGCCCTACGACTTCTAGCTCACCCCCTTTTTTTTCTCCGTACCCTGGACCAACTGCCCAGGGTTTACAGGTCCGGCCCTTTTTTTTGACGAGAAGCGACGTGTTAATTCCGGCTACCAGCTATGTGTATGTGTCTCTCTAAACAACATAACTAACATCCATTCTAGTCATACTACCAACAAGGTCCTCCTCCTCCACAAGGTGGCTACTACCAGCAAGGCCCACCACCACAACAATACTACCAACAACCACAACCAATGTACGTCCAACAACAGCCCCAAAAAAGCGGCGGTGGATGCTGCTCGGCCTTCTGTGGTACCTGTTGTGCCATCTTGTGTTGTTGCTGTGCCGAAGACATGGCCGAAGCCATGTGTTAAGGCGTAACTGGCTGAACGCACCGTGTGTCAGATTAGTGGTCACGACATATAGCATTCGAGTCGTTGTGTGAGAGAAGTTGTTAAATATAGAGAGTATTTGGTGTTTTACATACTACGAGGGAGGGTTTACTGCCCTTCCACCATCCGATATTTTATAAATAAACGTGAGTCATTTTAGAGTAACGACAGGGTCTTTGAAAGACGTAGACTAATGGTGCTATCTGAATGGAAAACGGAAAGTTATTGGTAAACTAGGAGACGTTACAGTTCTCTTACAGTTACGACACGCCAACTTGATGATAGCAGAGCTGCTCGACGATGCACATCGTCTCTGCGTCGTCGCACCGTCCCAATGTTTCATGTCGGAGTTTCAGATCAACAATATGCTATCATCTTCCGCATTGAGGGCCCTCTCTGATACTGTACTACCTGTATTTGTTCTTGTCGCCGTCCGCTCTTAAAATTGAAGAAGCCGTGCTCTGTGTCAAGTTTTTGCAACAAGCACTCATCAGACTTTTGCGACATTAAATCACTAACATCTTATAAATTGATAAACAGCCCTAAAACGAGCTACATAAAGCTAAAGGAATTGCTTAACGAGCAGTAAAACCACCACTAGCGTAAATAGTTTGACCAGTTGCCCAGCGACCTCCAGTGGCGAGGAACAACACAATTGGGGCAATGTCGCTGTCTGCAGTCAAACGTTGGTCGATAGCAACAGTCTTGAAGAACTCAACACTCTCCTTGGTTTCGGAATCAAACAAAAAGGAAGTAGAAGCAGGACCAGGACCAATACAGTTACTGGTGATACCCTTTGGAATCAACTCCTTCAGGA
>JAJSEA010000054.1:0-45452 GCA_026724345.1 Candida sp. AC06 | reverse complement strand
TTTTACTTTTTAATTTTTTTTTTAAATTGCAACTATTAAAAAAAAAGTTAAATTTCCCTTTTTAAAAGAGGACCCCCCCCCCCCCCCCCCCCTCGTTATTTTTCCTAGTTGCTGTTAAGTTTATTATCTTAATTTTTTTTTAAAGTTGATTACTATTTCCATATTCATACGTGAAAGTAAATCCTTAAAAAAGAAAAAGTGGTTCTAAGTATTACAAGCCCCAGTTGTACCTGTTCCAACATTTTCAAGCAATTGCAATTCACACAGAAGAAAGGAAAAATTTACACCCAGTTGACAAAGGGAATAAGCAGCTAGGGTTAAGCTTTTCCAGGTTGAAACTCCTATTCCTTTCCTCCCCCTTTGTGTTGTTAGAGGGATGGTACTAAACTTTGATGATGAGTTGAATTTCCAAGACTATTCGAGTACGAATGACAACAAGCAACAACACCAACAACAGCAGCGGAGTAGGAAGCCAGACAGCTGTAGCAGCACCACTGCATCCATCAACCAAGACCACCACTCATTGGGTACAGGGATATCTACACACGTCAACATTGATTTCTCAGCTGCCGAATGGGAGTACCTAACCAACCACTGTATACCGCCGAGTGCATATGACGCCAATGGCATGGAAATATCACCTTCAATATCTAGTCAGACCCTCCAGCTGTTGAGACCCTCATTTTGCTCTGAGTATGATACCGACACCACTGATATTATGGGGTTTGTGGACCAGCATAACCAACAGCACCAATTAACCCTGCAACTACATCAGTCTGTACAACTACATCAACACCAAACGCTACCACCACAGCAACACCAACTTCAACACGAAGAAGCCAAACTGCTGCACATTCACCATCGGCAAGAGCAACTTCAGCACTCGCATACTACAGGCAATAACACCACCACCCAGAAATCCAAGCCCACCGATGACTTTTGCTTCCCATCAAACTTAGATTACAATATATTTCTAGAAAATATAATGGACAAAGAAAACCTTGTTTGCGAGAGAAGCTTTACTTCTGCAACAGGCGACGGCACTTGCTCCACCCCCATATTCAACCCCGAGAACTATGATCAAGAATTGTATATGTTACAGCAAGAACTACAGGAAAACAACATTCCACTAGAACACTACCAACCACAATCCATCGAAAACAACGATGAAGAAGACGAGGACGACTTCATGGCTCCCAGTTCCGACTTGTTGGCCACAGCCACAACCACCGCCGTCTCAGCTACCACGGCCACGCTGCTGATACTGCTGATGCTGCTCGTCAAGTCACCGTCGCAGGTGTTTGTCGACTTTGACGACTTTGTCACATCCCCCATATACGAGTGGCCCAGCGATGAAACGGGTGGTCACGTGAATCTCACGAATAACATGAAGGTGAGGTTGGCGAACTTAGAACCGAAAACTGTCAGCGATGCAGTGAGGAAAACCATTAGAGAAGAGTTTATAATACAGGACTTGTTTCTTAATGGACAGTCCCCGCTACCCCCCGAGATACCCAAATCAATAAGGAAAAAGTCGGATAGAGACGTTGAGTGGACGCCGCTTAGTGTGTACAAGGCATACACAAATATCAAGTCGCCGGCGAATGGTAAAGAAGCGTATAACCACTTGGTGCCCTATACTTCATGCATTGGCACGTTGAACTATCGACCCAAAGACCATGCTGCGTGGAAAAGGGCACCAAATAGGCGTCGATGAGAAAACCAAAGATTAAGAGGGAGAGGGGGTCTATCCGCGGCTTTTTCATTTACTTTAATTTAGTTTTTTATGTATTCTGTTTCTTTCTTTCTTCTTCTTTTTTTTTTTACTTCTTGTTAGTATTCAATGATTTAATGTTAATTATTTAATTGAAGTGGCGACTGAATTTTCCGTAGAGATGTTTGGTTGTATGCACATATTCCGCAGGTGGGATCTGGATTGAGGTGTGGCGTGGGTAGGGCCCGTGCTTGTGCGTGTGGTGATGTTGCGAATTGTCACAGGCATAGAAGTCACGTGTCGCGCGGTTTTCTCTTCTTTCCCCATCAAAACCCATGGTGGGAATTGGCGATTGCAAGTGAACACAAAAGCTGAGGCCAATCAGTAGGAAAAGGTTTTCTATTACGCATAGTTCACGTGATTAATCGCAATTTATTTCATTGTCTTTATTACCCATCTCCAAATTTTTCAAATTAGCCTAAAACCCACAAGATATATAACATAACCCACAGCCATCTGTTCTTGTTCTTGATTCGATATTTTTTACGGATCAGTTATTTACTATTTTTTGTTTGTCCTAGAACGTTGCATAATAACTCACCTTGAACTACTCCCCTTGATAAACCCACAAAATAATACAGCCCACTATGAGTTTACGCCAGGAAGAAGCAATCGCAAAGGTCATAGACAACATTAAGGGCACGATTTTTGTGACCCAGCCAGCTAAATCGGTAGCGTCTTCATTCACTTCATTAGTGCCCCACTCCAACATCTTGGTCAACTCAAACGAGCCATATGCCAGCATACAGCAGTACTTGATTGATAACCAGAAGGAGGAATCAGAGGAAGCAGAAGAAGCTGAGGCTACCAACGATGAAATCGTCACAGTCACCACAGATGGTATAACAGTCTTACAGAACTTGCCATATTTTTCCTCCAATGCATTCAAATCAAACAAGGTCGTTTCCCACGTTGAGTTGAACAACTTTGACTACGCCATTGTCACAGCGTTGAGAGATTTACAATACCCAATCTTGATATCGCAGACCGCACAGGAAGCTTACACATACGCCAACTTGGCTTACAACTTGGCTACCAAGTTGAACACTTCAGTGTTCCACTTCTTTGCCCCAACTGACTACAACGCTAAGAAGTCCATTAAAGTGTCTCAGGGTGTGTTGTTGGAAGCTTTGGAAAAATTGTCTTTGGACCAAGTGGTATCTAAGTTTGATGTCAAGCCGTTTGAGATAGTGAACAAGGTTTCCAAGCAACAAGACGCTATCTTGTTCTTGGGTCAAATAACCGAAGAGTTGATTGCAGCTGCTAACAAGGAAAACGCCTTGTTGATCAGTGTCAAGCTTTATAAGCCTTTCCAATTACAGCACTTGCTTAATATCATCCCAGTGAACATTCAAACCATCTCCATCGTGCAGCAATCAACCACCCCATTCTCCACATTTGCACCATTGTTGCTTGATTTCTTTGCCGAGTACTCCAAATACCAAGCTTTGAAGAACTTCACCAAGATTGTGTCAGCCACTTTTGGTTACGTCAAGGACTACAACGAAGCCGTCGAACAATTGTTGGCCAACACAAGGTCAGACAAGCCACAACAAAACTTGTCCTATGGTAAAGTCAACACTGTTTTGGCCACCAAGTCTTCTAAACAAAGATACGAGAAATACGTGGAAGCCTTGTCTGACGCTCACAACTTGGAACAAGCTTACGTCAAGGTTTTGCAACAGATCAACTTGACCAACTTGAACATCTTGAATGAGTTCCAGGCCACCGATGCTGGTGCTGAAACCAACCCTGAGTTTGGTTACGGGTCCTTCTTGTACGACCAGGAACAACAGGAAAACTTGATTGCCTTGGTGCAGAAAGCCGTCAAGGGCAACGAATTCCATACTGCAGACAACAGCAAGTTGATTGACCTCCTTTCTCAATGGTTGGTGCAAATCCAAGAAGCTGGCTCTGTTGAAAACAGATTGCATGTCGAAATTGTTGACTTGTTGAAGACCGACACCAACACCGATGTTGCCCGTGAGTTGTTGGCATTAGCCAAATACTTCAAAACTGAGAAGAACTGGTTGATTGGTTCTGATGCTTGGTCTTACGATTTGGGATCTTCTGGTGTTCACAGTGTTATTACTTCAGGCAAGAACATTAACATGTTGATCATCGACTCTGAACCATACAGTGAAAAATCCCAGGGCGATAAATCCGTCAACGGTTTCCGCAAGAAGGATGTCGGTTTGTATGCTATGAACTACGGTGGCTGTTACGTTGCCTCTGTTGCCATCTATTCTTCCTACACCCAAGTCTTGCAGGCTTTCATTGAAGCCGAAAAGTTTAACGGTCCATCCATCGTGTTGGCTTACTTGCCATACAACAGCGAATCTGACAGTACATTGGCTGTGTTGCAAGAAACCAAGAAGGCTGTCGACAGTGGTTACTGGCCATTGTACAGATACGACCCAACCCTTGAAAAGGACACCGAGACTTTCAAATTGGACTCCTCCAATTTGAGAAAGCAATTGGCTGACTTTTTGGAAAGAGAAAACAGATTGACCTTGTTGGCCGCTAAGGATCCGTTGTTGTCTAGAAACTTGACCGCTACTGCCAACACCGAAGCTAAGACCAGACAAGCTAAGATTGCCGATGACTCGTTTGCTCAATTGTTGCAAGGTTTATCTGGACCTCCATTGACAGTTGCTTTTGCTTCTGATGGTGGTAATGCCGAGGCTGTTGCCAAGAAGATCAACAGACAAGCTTTGGGCAGAGGCTTGAAGTCGATTGTTTTGCAAATGGACGATTTGTCTGTTGAAGATTTACCAACTGAAACCAATATTGTTTTCGTCACCTCCACTTCTGGTCAAGGTGAGTTCCCAACTAACGGTAAGCAATTCTGGGATGGTATCAAGAACAGCGTTGACTTGGACTTGTCAGCTGTCAAGTTTTCTGTCTTTGGTTTGGGTGATTCCCAATACTGGCCAAGAAAGGAAGACAAGCACTACTACAACAAGCCAGCCAAGGACTTGTTTGCCAAGTTGAAACTCTACGGTGGTGTTGAATTGGCTGATATTGGTCTAGGAGATGACCAGGATGCTGATGGCTTCTCTACTGGATTCAATGAATGGATTCCAAAGATCTGGACTGCCTTGGGTGTTGACAACGTTGAAGGTGTCGAAGAACCAAAGCCAATCACCAACGAAGATATGAAATTGGGATCTGATTACCTTAGAGGTACTATTGTTGAAGGTTTGAATGACCAATCTACTGGTGCCATTTCTGCCGTTGATCAACAATTGACCAAGTTCCACGGTATCTATATGCAAGATGACCGTGATATCAGAGATGAGCGTAAGGCTCAAGGTCTTGAACCAGCTTATGCCTTCATGGTGCGTGTTAGATTACCAGGTGGTATTGCCACTCCAAAACAATACTTGAAGATGGACGAATTGGCTGATGAAAGAGGTAACGGTACTTTGAAGTTGACCACCAGAGCCACCTTCCAATTGCATGGTGTTGTCAAGCACAACTTGAAGCCAGCTATTAGAGGAATGAACTCTGCCTTGATGGATACCTTAGCTGCTTGTGGTGACGTCAACAGAAATGTCATGGTCTCTGCCTTGCCACACAATGCCAAAATCCACGGACAAGTTTCTCAAGTTGGTGCATTGATTTCCGAATTCTTGTTGCCAAGAACTACCGCTTACCACGAGATTTGGTTAGAAGGGGAGGATGCTAGTGACAAGCCAGGTGATTCTCAAGCCTGGGAATCCCGTAAGGAAGGTCCAACTAAGAAGAAGACTTTGGTTGCTGGTAACGTCTTGGCCGATGTTGAACCACAATATGGTGTCACTTACTTGCCAAGAAAGTTCAAGATTGTCATTACTGTCCCACCATACAACGATGTCGATGTCTATGCCCACGATGTTGGTTTGATTGCTATTGTTGAAGACAACGAAGTTATTGGTTTCAACGTGTTGGCTGGTGGTGGTATGGGTTCTACCCACAACAACAAGAAGACATATCCAAGAACCGGTTCCATGTTGGGTTACGTCAGCAAAGACCAAGTGCACATTGCGTGTGAAAAGATCATGTTGGTGCAGAGAGACTTTGGTGACAGAACCAACAGAAAGCACGCTAGATTGAAGTACACCATTGATGACTTGGGTGTCGAAGTGTTCAAGTCCAAGGTGGAAGAGTTGTTGGGATACAAGTTTGAAGCTCCAAAGGCATTCAAGATTGAGTCCAACATTGATTACTTTGGATGGTGCAAAGACGAGTTTGGTTACAACCACTTCACTGCATTCATTGAGAACGGTAGAATTGAAGACACTCCTGAGTTGCCACAAAAGACCGGTTTGCGTAAGGTTGCCAAGTTCTTGGGTTCTGGTAACAGATCTGGTGAATTCAGATTGACTGGTAACCAACACATTCTTATATCCAAGGTTGCTGACGAAGATTTGAATGAGGTTAAACAATTGTTGGCCCAATACAAGTTAGACAACACTGACTTCTCCGCCTTGAGAAAGTCCTCCGCTGCTTGTGTTGCCTTCCCAACCTGTGGTTTGGCTATGGCTGAGTCCGAAAGATACTTGCCAGTGTTGATCACCAAATTGGAAGAAGCTTTGGAAGAATACGGATTGAGACACGATTCGGTTGTCATGAGAATGACTGGTTGTCCTAACGGTTGTGCCAGACCATGGGTCGCTGAAGTCGCCTTGGTTGGTAAAGCTTACGGTGCTTACAACTTGATGTTGGGTGGTGGCCACCACGGTCAACGTTTGAACAAGATCTACAGATACTCCATCAAGGAAGATGAAATTTTGGATATCTTGAAGAACTTGTTCAAGAGATGGAGCTTGGAAAGAGACGAAGGCGAACCATTTGGTGACTGGTGTATTAGAGCTGGTATTATCGCCGAAACCACCGAAGGTAAATACTTCCACGATGACATTCCAGAAGATGCATAAACCTCCCCATTATTATTCTTATTATTATATCTTGTAAACTATGTTAAATGTATATTATTAAGTAACGTTATCGATTGCCTGTAGCTACTTGTGTGTGCCGTTTCTCTTGATATCATGCTGTAGCTTTCGTTTCATATCCTGTACGTCTTTGAGTAGGGTTTTCGCCACAAGCTTCTGTGACCGTTCAACCTGGAATATATCCTTGAGTTTGACATCCCATAGGGTAACGCTGACTCCGTTCAATCGTCTCATGACTCGCTGGTATGTCTGATCAGCTAGTTTTTTCTTCAGTTCTTCATTTCGTTTGGCAATTTTGTTTCTTTCTGTCCTTAGATGATGTAGAATGGCCTCCTTCTGTTTCCTTGTATAAGCCATTAGTCAATTGATGGTTCTTGTTGTTGTTGGTTGTCGAAAAACTGCATATAAAAAATTTCGACCACTTTTGGGGTTTTTGTTCACCGCGCGCGATTGGCAAGCAGAAGCAGAAGAAGAGTGGCAAAGAAAAGTCTCACCAAACCTTCCTAACATCAACCAACCAACCACCCCCCATAGAACTAAACAACAAACACTTACAAAGATGGTTCTTGAAGCGACTATGATAGCCATTGATAACTCGGAGTACACGAGAAACGGCGATTACTTGACGACCAGATACGAAGCCCAATTGACGGCCACCGAGTTTATCTTCCAAAACAAGATCAATTCAAACCCAGAGAACACCGTTGGGTTGTTAGCATACGGCGGCAGTGGACCGCAGGTGTTGTCGACGTTGACAACCGATTTCGGGAAGATTTTATCAGGTGTCCATGAGACAAAGATCCAGGGGGAGAATAATTTTTCAAGCGGGATCCAAGTGGCGGCATTGGCGTTGAAGCACCGTCAGAATAAAGTACAACAGCAGAGAATCATCATATTCGTGGGAAGCCCAATAAAGGAGTCCGAAAAGGAGTTGGAGAAGTTGGCCAAGAAGATGAAGAAGAATAATGTCGCTGTTGACATTATAAACTTTGGTGAAGAAAGCGTGAATACTGCGAAGTTGGAGAAGTTTCAATCAATTATAAATAACCACGACAACTCACATCTTGTCACTGTTCCTACGGGCCCAAGATTATTATACGAAGTCGTTGCCTCATCCCCGATCTTGTTGGAAGATGGCGGATTTGGCGCTGGTGGTGCTGGCGGTGACATGGACTTTTTCGGCGGCGGCGGCGCCGGAGACATCATCGACCCAAACATGGACCCAGACTTGGCCATGGCTTTGAGATTGTCCTTGGAGGAAGAAAAGGCTAGACAAGAAAGGGAAGCTGCTGAGAGAGCCAAAGCGGAGGGAGGCAATGCAGACTTGGAGAAGATCGACGAAAGCAAGGAAGATAACAATGACAAAGACAAGGATGTCAACATGGAAGACGCCAAATGAGTCACATTGTTTTTCTATATAGAATTGTTTTTAGCTGTCGTGATGTCGGGGGCATAATAAAAAGCTACGTGTGTCCTATTCCACTATTGTGTAAGCCGTTTTTGCATTGCGTGCCGCCTAAAGCATATCCATATAAATGCTGCGAAACTCTGTGAACCCAGAAACAAAATAAACATATATTTGCTTCATCTTCCAACACAATTGAAGAACAGGAATGAACATTGGTTTTTGAATATATCCTTCCTGGTACACTGTTTCACATACTAATCGAACCCCCCCGTCCTTCCACCTGCCCCGCCCACCATGAGTAATAGACCATCAAAGGAGTCCAGTCGCCGTAACAAGAAGTTCAAAAGAATAGTAACATCAAGTTCTTCCCGTTTGATCCCCATCAAGACACCACAGCTCAGCTTGCTAGCAGCATCTCCAGGCGACCTTGTGCTCACTCCTATCCAACTGACAAAGTCTCACTTCATTGACGCCTACTGCAAAGGCAAATGGAACTTGTCGAGAATCCCGTGTCCTCCATGCATGCCCAACAAGGGATACATGAAGCCACCAGAAAGCTACAATGAACCTTCCCGATTGGACGCTGTTGCACGCTACATGGATTTGCCACACTGGCACGAAATGACCATATTCAGGAGATGTCTTTCCAAATTGCGCAAGAACTTTCAAGTTCCTGGTGTCGCCTTGTCCATGATTGACAACTACAAGTGCCATTTCAAGATCGAGACAATGCTAAATACAAACTTCGTGCCTCGGTGTATTGCCATTGAGTCCCATGCGATATTATCCCAGGGGTACTTTTTGCTCTTGGACGCTTCGAAGGACTGGAGAACAAGAACAAACCCGTTGATTACAAGCTCTCCTTACATTAGATTCTGGTGCGGCGTGCCGCTAATCACGTCTAACCAGGAAGTCATCGGCGTGTTGTCCATCTTTGACAGGTTCCCCAAGGACTCGTTCAGTGAAGAGAATTGCACGATTTTGCAGCTTGTGAGTAAAGAAATCATGGAGATGTTGGAGACCCCCTTGAATGAAGTCTTGTTGAAGATGAGTAAATACTCCCCGAAGCCAAACAATATTGAGTATTTCTCAGCCCATAATGATCTAAAAGAGTTGCAGAAGCAAATTGGTAGACCAACGAGTAGCAAGTCGTCGTTGGTGTTTGAGAAAGACGGGTCTGGTGGAAGATACTCCCAGAACAACAACTACCGGTTCATAAAATACGGACCTACAAGCACCACTAAACTGAAAGATACAGGTGACACGGTCAAGGAAGAACAATCCACAGCCATGGTGAAAGAGCGGGAATTATGGCTGTTTTTATTCTCAGTCGGATCTTTAAAGAAGGCAGGGACAGTGTTATCCAAAGTCCTCGCAACCAACTACCACTTTGAGTTTGTCTACATCTTGGAGATCAGAATTGCGGAGCCATACCAGATTTCTAGGGAGTACTTCCCATTATCTGGGGAGAAAGTGGAGGCGGAATCATTCGAGCACTTCAACATGTTGATAAAGCGCAAGAACTCGCAGAACGAGTTCATGACACGGGTGATTGGATTCCATGGGACCAACTTCACCACGCAGCATTTCGAGAGTTCCATACACTACAAGGCATTCATGTCGGAGTTCGGGGTTGAGTATCGCAACGCAAAGGGGAACTCGGTGTATAATCGCGGCATGTTATTGCCATTCTTCAGAAACAACTCGGTGCTTGTTCGGAAGTCAGGACCGCCGACTGATGGCAAGATGATCGATGTGTACTTGAGAAGCGGTGGGTATATTCTTGCATTGTTCTCCACAAATGTGTATAAAGATATCAACAATGATTTGGTCGCCAACATTTTCAACCATGCTTGCACTTTTAGAAAGATATATATTTGTACGTGATATACGTTTGACTACGAATCATTCTGTCTCATTAACTCTAGCTCGAGGTCTTCATCGCCATCGTCGTGGTGCTGTTCTTGTTGGTGTTGGTCTATATCGAAACTAGATGGCTCAGCTTGTGTCATAGACATCTTGATGTCATCATCATCACTGAATGGGTCATCTGATTCATTGTCAGCTGTAGCTGTAACAGGTGCAACAGTTGTAGTAGTCTCTTGCTGTACATCCATCGATGGTGGTTCATTTCTTACAGTCAGGTCTTCTCCCCTATTCATACCCACAAAAAGCGAAGATCCATTCGTAGGAGTCAGGTCTTCCTCGTCTGAATCAACAAAAAGGCTCTGCAACCCAGATCCAACATTTTGAGGTGGCTGTGCGTTATCTGCAGTAACAGCTTCCCTATGCATACTACCCCAGTCATTACTATCTTGCATTGGCTGCTCTTCATCCTGAGTAATATTCGCGTCCTCGACAATGATACCCTTGGCAACTTTCAACTTATGCAACTCGGCATTGATTAGCTCTCTTCTGTACAACCTCAACTGCGCTGACTTCCCATTCAACGACCTCACGAGGCCAATACAGTCCTTGAAGTTCGCCTTTGGGAACAATCCATGACACCATAACTGATAAAACTGCAACACCGAGCTCAAGTTATCAAACTCGTGTTCAAACTTCTGGGACTTGGTAATTGAACTCCTGGGATTCGAGTAGAATTTCTTATCGTTCTTCTGGATCGTACGTGTCAACTTGCTGTGGTTCTTCACGAGATACGGCAACCCATTGGGACTGAATATCCTGGCGTTGTCCATCCTTGCTATCTTGGCTCGTGTTCTTAACTTGATCGGCTTGTCCAATCCAAGAACGTCGTCATTGTCCTTCTCTTTGGGAGCTTGGGAGGGTTGCAGGTTTTGAGTAGTAGGTTCATCCTCGGTACGTGAAACGTCTATACCTTCTTCTATTTCGTCGATAATGCTTGACATGGTGTCTAAGTTGGTGAATGATTGGTGATGTAAACAAGAACACCAATTGGAGAAAAATTTCCTGAAGCGCGTCTGTCGCGACTTGGTCATCACACTTGGTAGCGTATTCAGTTGATCTTCCATGCGAGTTGAAGAAAATCTGAATCCACAATCTTCTTTTGCTCTTCTCTCTGTTTGTCAGCGAAGATGTACTTCACAGAATACTTGCCACGGCTTAATACCATATCAGTTGTGACTGATGTATCACAGGGTTTCAAAATTGAAGAAATATCTGGTGTGAGTTTGATCGCACCCCAGGAATTGTCAATACAGGCAAAAGATGCACCACCGATCCAGATCAAACTTCCAGTATCCATCACAGAGTTAAAGATCTCAGGAGTAAGATTATCCAGCAAGACACTATCATTCTCAGTTAAACTTTCCAGCGCATCCCAAAGCACAGTTCCCTTCACGGACCAAACAATCGAGCAATGGTCATGCAAGGATCTCACCAAGACACCCAAACTGGGGAACCACCACAGTTTCAAATTCGTCTGTCGGAACTGCCAGCAACAACTCATCGATTCATCAAGGTTTAATTTCAAAGACATGCCTTCGGAGTTGTGGTACGAGATGATGGACTTCTGGCACTGCCATAAGCCGGAGAACCATGAGGAGCACAAGAAGGACTACAAGGGTGTGTTGAAGCCAGATGGGGACACGATTATCATAGGCGGGTACTACTTGTTGGAAAGGGAGAATCCTGGGATTGTTCGAGAGGATGCCACGCTTGTGTGCAAGAAGTGTCGCTGGTCGCTAGGGGAAATGTATCAGGATGTGATGAGGATCTTCAAGTGGAACATCCTGTTGGAGTATGAAGAAACTGGACGGGTGGTTAGAGAAAACTACAACCCTGGGTTGTTTGTCTATAATTTGATTGTCGATAAGATTAATTCGACTGCTAGTAGAAAGTTCAAGGTGGTGGTAGACAGCAAGGAAACGTATTTGTGGGTCATGAATCTTGGTGTGAACGTGTGTGTGGGTGGGACTGTCCATGACAATGCCCTCAAAGTGTTGCTTACCGACAAGGTAGAGAAAGAGGATGATTATGAACTTCTCGACATACCATACGGGCAAATTTGCAAGGACTTTATACAAGACTTGTCCGCTACAAACAAACTCCTCCCGAAATCAATTCAAAGTCTATCTATGGGGTCTAATAAATTTATAGTGAGTTATCTAAGTTATAAATGAGTGTCCTTGGTTAATTTGGTTTCAAGAATATCTTTGACAATGGGAACAATCTGCTTTCTGGAGGCAGTGGTGTTGCCCTGGTCAAACAACTTGTAGGTTCCCTTCGCATTGGCAGCTTGAATAGTTGGTGTGATCTTGTTGAGACCGTATACGTCATCATTGAGTCCCAATGGTTCTTGTGCATACTTGTACAAGCTTTCGTATCTTTCCTTGCCGTTCTCTTCATAGTAGTATGAAAACTCCCTCGTGTACTTGCCAGTGTCCTTTCTGGTGAATGAATCGGACATAACTAACAAGTCAAGTTTGTTAAGCGCGAGTGCATCGGAAAGCGTCTTTTGCACTTCTTCCTTCGTATAATTGGTGAAAATCCACTTGAATGATTTCCCAAGAGAACTGAACCCAACCCTGTCTCCTTCACTAAAGGTGAACTGCTTATAATCCTTGCGCAAAATATCCATGAATGAAAATCCTTCAAAATCTTTCTTAGCTTCCTTCAATGTCGAATAGAAGCTTTCAATTTCAGTCTTGCCATCTTCAGAAACAAACAACTCCTGGAACTGACCACCCAAGGACTTCTTGTAATTCTCGAATGCAACGGTATCTGGCTCCTCCACCTTCTGGGTCATGCACGACGTATCAATCAACAACGGACCCAACAACAACTCCAACACCTCGTGTTGCTTCTCAAAGAATTGGGCGTCATTGCAAAAGAACGTGCTGTAGAAATAGTTAAACACCAAGGAACTGTTTGACCCACATGTTCGTATGATTCTAGGGTCAGCAAGCAAGAACTCGCCTTCGTCAGCGTGATGGTCAACAATACCCACAACGTCAGCCTTGCCGTCCTTGTAAGCCTGGTGCAATTCGTCCCCCTGGATGTTGTTGTGATCGACTAAATTGACGAACACCTTGTCTGACTCCTGGGCGAATCTCTCAAAATCTTCAACAAAGTACAAAAGGTCCTCCGTGATGGAATGGTACGATAACAACTTCACGATATCCCTTCTCAATCGCAAGTCGTCTTTCGGGATGTTGATCAAGGGGATCACGTACTCTTCAGATGAGTGCAAGTTGGTGAAGTAGGCGAAGGTCAATGCACTCACAACAGAGTCCATATCGGCAGACTGGTTGCCTGTCACGAACGTGTATGGCTTTTTCAAAGCCTTGGTGTCCACCTTTTGCTTCAAGTTGACTAAGTATGATCTTATGGACATTGTTGGGGGTTGCTTCCTATCACACCTGTAATCTCGTGGTCTAATTAATTTTCTTCCCTCGTTGTATTTTGGTCCAACGAATCTCAGATCCGAGTCCAATTTACGAACAGGCGGTACAAAAAAAAACATGTATAAACTACAACTAAACTAAACTATTTATCAAAAAAGCGGGTGAGATAAAGCTATCGGCTTTACTTACCGTAATGCAACTTAATGTCAAACCATTCTCTTGAACGAATTTCTTCTGGTGTCAAGAAGGCGTCACCATAAGTAAGTGCTCTAAAGTGGAAGAAGAACCAAATGATAGCCGTAGAACAGACGGAGACAACGGCAATTATCTTGATCTTGTTGACGCCAAATGGCTTGCCGTTTGGTCTGGCAGCGTTGTTGGAACAGATGAACTCAACCAAACCACCAGAAAACAAAGCAGCAACCAAATGGGCTGGCAAGTAATGGTGCAAGAACTTCTGACGGTTCATCAAGTAGAATGGGAAGTAATGGGCACACCAGCCAAGGAAGAAGAATCCCAAGGTGTTGTACAATCTGGATCTGGCCCTGTTGCTCAAAAGGTAGTAGTTACGGCGGCGGGTGATTTGGTCAGCCAAAAGGATACCGAGGTAGATGGACAAGAAACAGACTTCCAACCAGAACCCAAAAATGTTACCAATGAAAAAGATCTGTCTCTTTTCAACATTGTCATTGTAGAAGGAAACACCGGTTAAAGCTAATGGCCATTCGTTTGGCTGAGAAGCAAATGGATGGTCGGCAGACAATTGGTTGTTGTGGTGGAACATCAACATTTGCAATTCCCACCACTTTCTCAAGAATGGCAAAGTCTTGACCTTCTTTGGAACGTAATGAGATCTTGGGTCGGCGCTGTTCAAGTTGGTGATTTGGTCAATCGACCAAATGTTTGCCTTTTCAGGGATCTTCTTGTTACCACTGACTTCCTGTTGGTTGTAAGCCCATTCTGGCAACAACTCGTCGTCATGAGTCCACATAGCAACCATGGTGTCAACATGCAAGATTCTCATTTCGGTGGCCAAAGTCTTGACCTCTCTTCTTTGCTTTTCCTTCTTTGGGTTGGATCCTGGAACCTGTAATCTCAATCTGAACAAAGTTTCATTGTAACGCTCTTTAGCGACGTCATCATAAACAACAGTGAACTCTTCGTTGGTTGGTTTCAATGGGGAGGCAACATCGTGAGTTAACAAGTAACCACCAGTACCAATATGTCTGAATCTGACAACGTCGTTGGTGTACACCTTGGTGTTCTTACCAGCACCTTCGACAGTTGGGATGATTTCCCATTGGTTGTTTGGGTCTTGGGCAGCGTTTTCTTGGTCAACGCATGTGACTTGTTGTCCGTTAGAAGAAACTCTACCGTCTTCGTAACGCAATGGGTAAACGTGCTCATGGGAGTGCAAGAAAGCACCAGTTTCTTTGTGCTTGATGGTGATTTGATCATAGTATTGCACTTGCTTGGAGTGAGCAGCCATTGGGGATTCCAACAAAGTTTCTTGGAACTCACTGGACATGAAACCATCACCTGGTCCTGACTTGGTCAAAATAGCAAAGTGCAAGTAGAACCAGTACAAATAGATACAGAATGGAACAATGATGAGAGCCCAGAATCTGGCAAAGAAGTGTTTAGCAAATTCTTGCAAAGTCAAACCTCTCTTGTAGTCCAACAAGATCCACAATTCGTGCATCACAGCAATACCAATGGTGAGGAAAGTAAACACACCAACGTACTTGGTAGAAATAACACAAGACAAGGAAACACCAGTAGCCAACAACCAGGTCCACCAGTTTCTTGAAAATGGTTCTCTTCTGAAAGTTGAGAACTTGGCATAGGAGTACATAGTCAAGGCAACACTAAGAATCAAGGTAGCATCCAACAAGATCAATCTCGAATCGGTGACCTGAGCATTGTCGAAACAGACGATAAGACTTGAGAACAAACAAGCAGCCACGCCGAATCCCAAGGTCTTCATGGTCAAAAACATAATTGGAACAGTGACGGTACCCTGGATGGCCAGCAAGGATCTGTAAGCAATGTAAGGCACGCTGTTTTCGATATAAGACTCACCAATGGCATCAAACTTGAACTTACCATTGTAGCCAACCAACCAACCGACAAACGCAATCAACAATTTGGCGAATGGTGGATGCAAATCGAAAAAGTAGGTTCCTTCCAAGTAATACGACGCAAACTTACCGAAATGAACCTCATCAAAGACAACTTTGTTTGGAGTTCCCAATTTTGTGAATCTGGTGTAGATTGCTAGAAGCGTGATTAAGGTCAAGGCGATCCAGTACTTGTACTCTGGTTCCTTAGGTGGGGCGAGTCTGTCCAAATCGAATTCGTCCTTCTTCTCATTGTCAAACTCAATCTGGGAATTATATGTGGTCGATCTTTTCCCGTTGGTCACACCACTTCTCTTCTTCAATGTTTGGGACATGGTGGAAATGATGTGTGTGGGTGTGTGTGGTTATGTCGAGGGGTAAATGAATATTCCAACACTTGGCACAAGAAAGTTTCTGAACTCTTGGGAAGAAACGGAAAGGCTTTATATATAAGAAAAATAGAACAGCAAAAAAACGGGCAGAGTCTAAGGGCTTTGTTTTAGTTGATAATGTTTGCTTATTCACCCAGCCAAATTTTTCACCTCCAAAGAAAACAAACACGTAAACCGGATTTTTTTGGGCTCGGTGCACGATCCTGATCTGCAGTTCCACAGGCACACCCACACACCCACACACCCACATCGCTGCTCCCCCTCCTCACCCAAAGACAATGCATGAGCAATAGCCCTACTTTGTGGTGATTTCAGTGGGGATCTGCAGTTCGACTAATAGCGTTTTTAACAAGTCGGCTTTTTCTTTTCTTGTTGGTGAGGATCTAAGCCTACATGTCTCCCTACACGTTCTCTCTATTTACATACTTCTCAAACGAAAAAGCGATTTACATCAACTTCTTTGATCTCTTTTGATAACCACCTCTTCCTCTGATGATTGGCACGGCCTGTGCCTGCTGTTGCGATGTGTTCACAATCGGAGCTGTGTTATGACGAGCAACATGTGGTGCGTAATGAGCTGCAGGGTTGGAAAGGAACTGCGAATTGTGCTGGTGATGGATTGGCGCCGCAGCAGAAGGTGCTGGCGGGAAGATAGGGTTCGTGTGGTGGTGTGGTAGTTGTGGCGGCATGTGCTGTGCTCCCGGTGGCGACGACGAAGCATTCGAAATACGGTCGTACGAATCGTTTCTTCCCAGCTTGTTGCTGCTGCTGCCACCCGTGCTTCCTCTTGTAGGCAATGGTATAGATATTGGTTTGGATGAAGATAGCTGCAAAATTTTGGCATTCCGCTCTTCAAGCAAGTTTTCATACTTCAATAGCGTGGTTGACAACTCCTGGATCTTCTTTTCGTGTTCTCTTGTGAACGCATTCAAATTATCGTGGAGACTCAACTTTGATGTGGCTAGCTTATCTTCATACTTCTTAACCATCTTCTCATACGCCTCATGTGACGATCTCAACTCTTGTGTCGTCTGGTAGTACCGTTCGTTGGCTGACTGTAGCTTGGTCCTCAACTCATAAACAGCACTGCTATCAGGATCGACTCCGTCAGCTTCAGCTGTATGGCCATTGTGGTCCGCCTCTTTAGAGGACATCTGCAACCCCTTGAGTTCCTTTTCCAATGCAACTAACTTCAGCTTCAATGTTTCAATTTCGTAGTCCTTTGCAGGCACGATCTCAGTAGTCAACTGAACGTACTTCTCTGCCTCAGACGAAATCCTTGCGCTTTCATCGTCCAACTTGCGTAACAATTCGTCCCTCTCCGCTGAAATTTCTTGCAACCTTGAAACTAATGTTTCCCTTTCCCTATTGTACTCATCGGAGAGATTCACCAATTGATTCTTGGTTTGTTCGAGTAGCCCTCTAAACTCTTCAGGTCCAGACACTTCACCCGCTTTGTTTCCAGTAACATCATTCTGTCTCAGTTTCAAATAATGGAATTTATTCAAGTGCTTCATATAACTCGAAAACTCCAATTCATTCTTGTATAACAAAAGCTCACGTTGGTAGAAATCGATAGCAGTTGCATTTATGCTATTCCTTGACATCTGAATGGGGTTGGTGGTAACAATATCTTCTCCACTAGTCCCATTTGTACCCGCAGGTGACTTGAACACACTCGACGTTTCAACAATAGTGGTTGGAGAAGACATTGGTCTCGACAAGCGCAATTCATACTTGCCCTTCTCATTGAAAACATTGTTCACGGACTTTTTGTCATCATTATCGGAAGAGTCGTGCCCACCAATGCTACCCTCCCTGAGGTACAATTTTTCATGCGTTGATAACAACTCAGGAATTGGGTCTATCTGTCTGTGTGGTTCGTGATGCAAAGCAAGCGAGGAAGGCACGTTACTCATAAAATTGTCATACAGACCACCATTTCGTGATATATCAGCATCTGAGTAATTGTCATCACTGAACTTGACTTCCTTAAACTTGATTTCATGTTCAAGACTGTTATTACCATTACCGGTACCCGCATGCCCGTTTTGACTGTCATTGTTGGTATGCCCATTTTCGTGTCCATCGATGACTAAATTCGTCGGTATTATGGACATCTTTCTGTTTTGCAAAGTTTGTTGTAGCATCTTACTCATTGGCCCATCTTTAGTGCTGAAATACATTGGACCGGCTAGTGACGAATTTCTTGAAAGCTTATTCTGCGACTCGTTCTGTGATGTATACTCGTACTTCGATAACAGATCATCTGACAACTGTTTCTTGAACGCATCGCTAATAAGGATTTGAGTATTCAAACTCAAACATGCGATAGCCACGTCTTCAGGAGAAATCGAGTCATTGCTCTGCTCTAGTATCCACTCAATTGGGTTCTCCAATTCCCGATCAATAGATTTGTCTGGTTTGATCATTTTTGGGTGAAGTAGCAATGTTTTCAAAAACTCCTGGCTCCTCTCAACAATGATGTTTTCTAGGTTGATGGCACCCCCGGCTCTTTCTTCTAACCCCTGCAACAATATAACTGAGATTAGTCTTGGCTTGTTCCTCTTCAAGTAATTCAATGGCCCCGCCGTAAACTCAATAAAGTTGAAGACAAAGAGCCCGTACAATAACGTTCCGAGGTACTGCCAATCAAACACAACGTGGGTCGCCAACGGATACTTCTCCCTGTAGTCAACCTCCCATTCTAACAAGTCCTTGTCTATAAAATCATTAAAAATCTCGTGCCTCTGAGGAATGTACTTGTCCAAGTCGTACCATTGGACCAATCTCATGTATATCGCTAACAAATCAGGTAGGAACTTTGCAAGCTTGTTGCTCACCTGTGGTATCAACATGACTAAAACGGTATATGCCGAGAACACCAACGCGTCATTAAAGTCGTAAAGAATGCATTTTAGTAGGTCCACAAACAATTCTGAGTCTATAACGTGGGCAACTTGTGAGTTTTGGGTAGCAACCAATGTCAGAAATAAGATTAATGCATCATGCCTGGTCTTGAGCGCCCTAAAGTGCTCACCAAGCAACATACAATAGCTTGAGATGTGTTTTAGCCCGTACTCTTGTAGTAGATTTAAGCAGTTGAACTTGATGAATCGTAGCCTCTCGTAGTACGCTTGGGAGTCACTCACCTCGATATTGAAATGATCAAAGCGTGCCTCTTCTGTGAGATAAATCTCCATTATTTGATTTATAACCGCTCTCCCTATTGTCTCTCTTTCTTCTTCTAGTTTCTCGTCATCAGTTGACAAAGGATCTGTTGAAACCCTTTTGATAAATTGTCTAGCCTTCTCCACGAACTCAGAATAGTAACCGGCGCTATCCAATGCGGGCTTTAAGTATGTCTGGAGCCATAGATTTAATTCCTTGGAGTTAAACACACACAGTACTTGCTTCAACACATCAAGGAATGCACATTCTCGGGATATATCTTTGGATGGTTTGACGTATTTATCGTAGACCTTGTATAATTCGTCATTTATGCTTGTGGACTGCTGAATGGTTGCCAAGTTGTTATGCTTTTCGATATAGTTCGCTATAACCAAATCGACCTCCGTGAGATTGGTCTTGTTGTTTTCTTCGTCGGACCAATTTGAGAACAAGGTGTCCAAAGCTCGTATTAGGGATCTTGATGATCCAGACATGGTTTCTTGTGTGTGGCCCTAGGTAAGCTGCTTATACAACAGAGGGAGCAGAAATTTTTTTTTTTCTCCTACTGCACCTAATTTAAACCTCCCACCTTTCTTTTTCCAGTGTTGATAGTTATGGACCCCACCAAATCACCACCACTCTGCTGGTCTGTTGCTGGCAATTTAAGTGGGACAGTTACTGTCAACCAGTGACTGTACAGGACAGCCAAAATTGTGCCCCCACATCACAGGTGTGATTAGTGCTGATGAATCGACCCATCTCTCCAGACCAAGGGGGTCATAACCACACACCCCATCACAATAGGTGGAGATCAATTTCTCGTACTTCGTAAAGAAACAGAGAAAAAAAAACCTTAATATTGCTCGACACCGACACCGACACCGAAACACACACACCACGAAACCAACTTCCACACACAGAAAATGACAGCTTCCTCGTCTTTGCTTGAAATAATCGAAGCTGTTGACTCCTTCAAGTGGAATGACAGCTTCTACAAGTTGATAACACACGATGGAGAGGCCGTTCTCGGATACATTACCCCCTTCATCTCCAAGTTCTTTGAAACAACATCGTCATTCGAGGTCAACAATGACAAGAAAACCATCACCATATCCAGTGCATATGATACTTTTGAAAAAAGAAACGAAATGTTTGCAGCAGTGGGCAGCAAGCTCAGGTACTTGCCTGAGTTTGACGAATTGCTCAATAAAGGTTGGAGAGACGAGTTGTACACCGTGTACTACCCGAGCACCGTGCCCTATGTCTTGATAGAAAGAGCATTCTCCGTATTGTTGGGGGTTGTCACGTACGGGGTTCACATCAATGGGTATGTGGCCCCAGAAGATTCATCTAATGGTAAATTGAAAATGTGGATTCCCAAGAGGTCGCTTACGAAACCTACCTATCCGGGCATGTTAGACAATACTGTTGCTGGAGGCTTGGGCTATCCTTATGGGTTGGAAGAGACCGTGATCAAAGAATGCTTCGAGGAAGCTGGCTTGGAAGAAGAGTTTGTCAAGTCACGCATCAAGAGCACGGGCGTGGTTTCGTACATGTACTTGACCACAGATGGACGTGTGCAGCCCGAAGTCGAATACATCTACGACATCAGGTTCGATAACGAAGAAAACATCATTAAGCCGCAAGACGGAGAAGCAGAGGATTTCCAGCTCTTGGATGTAGACGAAATCTTGGACAAGCTTCATGAGAAGAAGTTCAAACCAAACTGTGGGTTGGTCATTGTTGATTTTTTAATTAGACATGGACATGTTTGTCCAGACAATGAGCCAAACTATCTAGAGATTGTTTCACGATGCCACGTTAAGATGCCTTTTGCATGTAGATAGATAGACTGATAGACGAAACACAAACAATATTATAGAACGATTATATAATCTATAAGTTACTATTCTTGAGCAAAGATCCTTCGCCATACATACTTTGGATGTGCTGCTTAAAGAAGTTGACACAGTTAGCTCTTCTGATCTTGACAGTTGGCGTAATAACTCCTCTCTCAAGGGTCAATGGTTCAAAATCAACAAAAACATTATGCAATTTTTCGAATCCTTGCAACTCACTACCAACCGCCTTGTTCATGTCTTGCAACAATGTCTTTCTGTTCCGTGGGTTCTCAAAAAACTTGAAGATCTCAGCTGGTGTGTCCAACTCCACGTTGAAGCGTTTCTTCAAATAAGGATCAACCAATGCTTTGTCGATTCCAACGACACCAACCAAATATGACTCCAATGAATCTCCATGAACAAACAACTGCGAGATGAACGGAAACTGAGCCATGTACACATTTTCAATCTTCTCTGGAGACACATACTCTCCTTGGGACAACTTGAAGAAGTTCTTGGCTCTGTCGATAATCTGAAACCTGTTTCCATGTGCTTCGGTGAGAGAAGCCACATCACCAGTATGGAACCATCCGTCCTTGTCTATAGCCTTGGCCGTCTCCTCTGGGTTCTTGTAGTAGTAAGAGAAGATTTGAGGACCTCTCAATAACAATTCACCCCTTACTCCCTCTTTATCTTTCGAAGTGTAACCCATATCAACAAGATCTTTCAATCTAAACTCGGTGGTCTGGGAAATGGGCCCACATGAGAATTCATTGGCGTATGGTGGGGAGATTGCAAGACCAGCAGCGCTTTCTGTCAAACCGTAACCACAACGGAACCCATTAGGCATGTTCATCACAGCTTGGATAAAACGATAAGACTCCTCTGACAGTGGAGCTGATCCAGTGTTCATGAATTGAAGTTTACCCATTCCAAGGGTCTCACGCAATTGTTGTAAGAGCTTGTCACCTTCTGGGAGACTTGGATTTGTAAAGTCCTGTTGTTGTTGCAACTCCACTTTCTTGTTGATTATTTCGATAAACTTAGCTCTGAGTTCTGGATCTGATTCATTTTCAACTGTCTGGGCCTTGATGGCAGCTTCTATCTTCGTGAATACTCTGGGAACCAAACACAACATCGTTGGTTGCAAAACCTTGATGTCTTCAAACAAGGTTGTTGGAGAAGGACCCTGTGGATACCCGATCTTCACTCCAGCTATTATTCCAAACTGAAGCACCATTCTCTCGTAGATATGAGCCAAAGGCAAGAAACTGTACTCGACACGGTCAGGACCAAACCCAACGAGAGAACAATGGGATGCTATTCCGCAAGCCAAGATTCTATTTGTCAACACAACACCTTTAGGTGCTGCTCCGCTGGTACCCGAAGTAAACGAAATCGTGAAGACAGTGTCTGGGGTTGGAGCAATTGGTGCCAATGGGTTAGCTGCACCGAGTCTTTCAACTTCCTTCAAAGCATAAACCACAATGTTGTTTTCACGACCCAATGATCTCAACTTATCGTCTTCAACGGTAAGTTCATCTAATGAAACAAGAACAATCAAGTTGACCAAGTCTTTGGGATTTTTCTTCTTCAAGTTGATCAACCCTTCAATCTTGTCCTTCGTGGCAACTACAATTGGACAATCGGTGACAGACAAGATGTATCTGCTGGTATCTGGACCCAAGGTGCTGTACAATGCAGTGTTGATGAAACCATAAGCACTGGTTGTGACATCACACAATGCCCATTCTGGACGATTATGACTGAAAAGCGCCAAAATGAATGGGTTGTCGTTGGTAGGGTCATACTTTAATTTCGCATGAGCTTCGGATGAGGTCCGGTATGGACTGTTTTCCAAGACGTAGTAGATACCAGAACCAAGATTGTTTCTTCTTTCATAGACCTGCTTGTAAGTTTCAAACGTGTACTCGCCAAAGGTACCATCTGGGTTTTTGATCCGGTGGCCAAGGAACGGCTTGTCTCCGTAAACAATAACACTGAACTCAAAAATTTTGTACAACGTGTCTAACTCGGGATGTGGACAGGTAACAAGCTTACTGGGATCAAACACATTCCTGTAGATAGATGAATATCCCGGTTCTTGCGTATTTGGGAGTGCAACACTGGATGCGTAATCGAGTGGGTTGTTGTACTGAGTCAAGAGACTCTGGTAGATCTGTTCAGGTGGCTCGTTGAATAAGGTGGACATTGTTGCGCATTGGCAGCCACAAAGGGGGAGCTCAGAAGAAGCAAGGGATTCATGGAAGTATTTATATTGCAACAATAGCCAAGGTTATTTTGGGGTATGTGTTGCTGTGGTCGGTGTTGTAGACTGGGTATAACTCCTCTTTTTGTGTGCCTGCTCTCCCCCCACATAGTACCACAAGATAGCATATCTTTGCCGACAAAATGCAAATTAAACTAATGGCCCATCAAAGTCAATTGGCACAGTCCAGTGGTTATCAATCCCCACCCAACCCCTCATGTGTAGACTAGGGAGTGCGGTGTTTTTCCGACTACCGATCTTCCCTTTATTACCAATTTTTTTGGTTAATCCCTCAATAGCCCTAGCGCAAGACACATGTGCCCCATTGTTTTTGTTGCGAAATTTGTGCCAAAGCCTCACAAAATTCCACATTTCCTACTCCAACAAAACATCAAGCCTACAGATCTAGCCATTAAATCAATTGATAATATTCGGTTTCTTTTTTTTGCATCGAACCTGTCAAAAATAAAAAAAAAATAAAAGAAAAAGCGCCGATGCAATTGTGGATCAACCGCAGAGTGGGGTGGTATGGAAAAGCAATTGGTCGAAATGTGGGGAGGCTCATAGTTGACTATGAAACCTTTAGTTCTTACAATTTAAGTTACATCGCAGTATCTTTTGTAAACTACCCTCCTGACATTCCCTTTAGCAATGCCGAGGTTCTCGATGCAAAGAATGGGGCAGATAGACTCTTCATGCCAATTCCCAACAAAGGTCACGTGAGACAAACGAGGCTTTGTACTTGTGCCACAGCAACTTCTTGATTTCCCCTCATATGAGAGCTCCCTTGAATTGACATTGTTGAGATGACTAAAAAAAAGAAGACTACCAAGGTGTAAAGCCAATTGCTTGGTTCGAATGGATGGAGATTCAAAAAAACAAATGTCCTCGGCGAGGCTCGAACTCGCGACCTTCAGATTATGAGACTGACGCTTTAGCCAACTAAGCCACGAAGACACGCTGTTGACATTTGAAATGTGCCTTGGTGAGCCAACTATGTTGGATAGTGACGATCGCACTTCATATCCTTCGAGGAAACATTTTGGAAATCAGCTCGTCTTCTAGCACACAAACCAGCTCGCCATCAGGTTTCCACGTTCGTACAACAGCTCACCGCTGTGAAATGCTCATTTGCAATGAGATCTATTCTTGAGGTGGTAATTGTGTGACACCCGTCCTACGTAACGAAAATAATCCCCGCTATTAGATGCTTGGAGCTAACAATGCCAGTTCATTCACACTTTATACTTGCGAACAATGAGTTTAGGGATACACACACACGCAGAAGGCTATTTTTGGTATCTTGCGCCGCGTCAACTTACGAGAGATTCATGTGGCCCCAGATCTAGTTTAAAATGGCATGTCTGATCTATTATGAACAGAATTTGTTGCTACACCACTTTCCCATTTCACCAGATTAACCAATATGGGAATATCTGATCTTCCAAACGAAATCATCCAAATAATTTTCAACTATGTTCCAGGCGATTGTCTATTTAGGCTTTTAGATGTTCCCGAGATCAAGGTGTATGCCTTCAATTCGTTGTACTCGGTTATTGTGATCACCGGGGGAGAGCACACTTGTCAGTATCGGCCAATGACAAAGAACGGATTCCCAATCTTTAGAAACGCCCAAGGTTATTTGAATTTCCGCTCCTTTTATCCAAATTTCTCACCAAAGAAGATTATTGCGGATAACGCCTTCGATGTAATGTTGTTAGTGTCTGTTTGCCCCCAGAGCTTAGCAAACGTAGAGGTACAGCTCCGTCTCAGTCAATACAATGCCATCGAAGAGATCACCTCAGAATTAATGGAATTCGTGTCAGTAGGACAGTTACAGGGTGATCTCCACTTTGAAGTGAATCTTAGTATGTTCGAAGAAGATATTAGCCTGTCTTTGGCAGCTATCACCCATAGATTGACCGTATATGACTATCCACAGGTGATGCTGCTTTACGAGAAGGATATTCCTAATCTAACGTCGCTACTGGTGATGTTTTGTTTAGTCGAAGTTGACCTTGGGCGTCTTCCACCGTCTTTAGAAAAAATTGAGTGCAGTTTGAAAATTCAAGATGGTGGAGTCGATGAACGCTCAGTCGTGCTAAGATTTCCCAGCAAATTGAAAACGTTGAATGTGGAAGAGATTTCTTCAAAGTGCCGTGTTAATTTTGATGTTGCCCATTTGTTACAGCTCAACACACTTTCCCTTCCAACTGTCACGAATGGAGCAATTGTGGTGGAGAGTTCATGGAGATTGCCCTCACGATTGAAGGCTCTAAAATGTGAAGCTGCTGAAATAGTTACAAGAAACTTGAACGCAATGTGTCCTGAGTTAAGAGGACTAGAAATATTGAACTCATTTGGGGAATCTGGAGCAATCACCAATTTGGCAAAGACACTGCCTTCCACCTTGACGCGATTAGAAGTTCCAGTTGAATTTTTCGATAGGTTACATGACAGTATGGGTACCGGCATCGGTTCTAACACTCAGCGACGTGCCAAGGGTATGGCTGGCTTCTTGAAGATACGTCGTGAGCCAAAGAAGAAGATTCAAGATACTGGTACTCCTTGTGTGCAAGACAAGCCTCAAATTACAATTCTTCCTTTCCAAACACACTTGCGGAAATTGACCATTACAACCAAACGCAAGACTTCAAAAATATACGTTGTTGATTTTCAAAAGCATGCGTTCCCAGGTCTAGAAGAATTGAAGATCCATGCATCGTCAAATTTACAAGTTCTAGGACACATGCCCAAAACCTTGACAAAGTTGAGTTTGGTTAAGATTTCCCGTTTTGATTTGAAACAATTACAGAGCCTACAAAATCTTGAGTGCCTTCTAATACAGTGCATAACTGAATCTAAAGTCTTTGATTGTGCGTTGCCAGACAGTTTGAGAGAATTGGAGATAGACTTGTGTCCTTTCATCGGATTGCACATAAGAGCAACAAACCTTGTTAGTTTGAAAATATCGTCTTGTCCTTTAAAGAAGCTTGAGCGCTCGAACCTTACCCTCCCAACGAACCTTAGAAAATTGGGAATTTACAGAACTCAAATCACAAAGCTTTCAGGGGTGCTCCCAGATAGCATAGACACATTGGACCTTGCACAGAATCTGTGCCTTGAATCAGTCAGTCACCTTCCGTCTCAGTTGAAGCACTTGCTGTTGCGTTTCACAGCAGTAGGAACGCCCAGCGTGCGCCATCCGCATCTGATGTCATCAACGTTTCCTCTAAGTTTGGAAGCGCTCGATTTGAGCTGTACTAAAGCCAGTGACAAATGGATTAAAAGACTGAACCTAAAAGATTGCACCAATCTAAAGTCATTAGTATTGCGCAATACCAGATGCGGTGCAAATTTAGATCTACTGTTCTTTCCTACGTCATTGGTCGCATTGGACATGATGCTGTGTGACATTGAAACAATTACTGGAAATTTCGCCAACTTTCCTAATCTTGAAACCGTTGGGTTGTCTGTCTTGCCGAAGTTTTCATTTGAAAGATGTGCTAGCAGTGGCGTGCCGTACTTTGGCGATAACATCAGATTAGTTGATTTGAGCAAATGCTGCTTGCGGCGATCAGACTTTGAGGTTATTTACAAGGAGTTGATTACGAAGCCCTATTTTGAGCTGTTGTTATTGACAAGTGTAACTTTACCCTCGAATTTTGATCAGTTGGACCTAAAGAAGTTGAAAATAGCAGGTTATTTCCCGAGCCCGTGGCTGATGTCTCCATGTGATGATTTATTCTGACGTCGACGATTCTATTTATGGAACGAGAGTTTTCCAGCTGCCGCCATCTCCGTGAGTCTGTTACATGAGTCTGTTGCATTGGTAAGGAAATTATCACACTCTCTACTAGAAACATAGTTGGCTCACCAAGGCATTTTTCAAATTTCAACAGCGTGTCTTCGTGGCTTAGTTGGCTAAAGCGTCAGTCTCATAATCTGAAGGTCGCGAGTTCGAGCCTCGCCGAGGACATTTGTTTTTTTCCGTTGTCGTGGATTCTTTGCCGCGCCCACTTTTTTTTTGTTCTATCAGATCTCGCAAAGTTAATTATTGGAATTGTTGTTGGAAACTGCTCCTAATTAAGTTCTTGTATAAACGTCCCTCAGAAATTAGTGTCGTAGGATCCTGGTTAGACGATGAAGAATTGACCTCTTTATACAGGTCACAAAGCCGTGCACATATTCCCGCCAACTATGTACCCGTGGACATCTTGTAGTCAACAATGGCTCAAAAAGTCCGGTGGGGGCGGTTTGGTGCCCAAACTTTTGTCTCATGTTCTTTTTCTTTATCCACGAACCACTATGAATACCGCCTTACGTCCAGCTTCATTTTTCGAAAGGTACCAGATCTGTCGTACTGAGAACAGGTACTACCTGAACTTCAACATAACTGCAGAGTACCCAGTTTCCGTGACCAAAGAAAAGCTTTCCAATGCGTTGTACAACATTATCAAAGAGAACCAGATTTTGGGCTGTAATTTTTTTGGCAACAGCGAGTTGAAGGACGACTACAAGAACTTTGGTTTGAAGGGTATCCCAGTGACATATGATTCTCTCGTTTACGAAACGGAGTACGATATAGTCCCGGAATTTTTCGAGTTCTTAAACTCGGTCCATTTCGATGTGAATTGCGACAAGCCGTTGTGGAGGTTATTTGTCAAGGGAAACCGTATCACGATCTGCTGCAACCATGGATTTTTCGATGGTAACGTGGGAGCATGGTTCCATAAGGAGTTGTTGAAGCAGTTGAAGGATATGCCTGATGATGTTGAATTCAAGGAATCCTTGAATGACCAAGTCACATGGTTGCCAAGTTTCAACGACACCCTTTACAACCCCTCGATCTGGTTTGCGGTTACTACTTTGGTTAAGCATTTCACTCCTACTTGGATTAAGAGAATCTTGGCATACTTCACATATCCGAATGTCTATAAGTATCCCAAATTCCAACCAACTCCGATCCAGCTCGGCCAGCATACAGACTACAGGATCTTAAAACTCACAAAGAATCAAGTGTCTTCAATCTTGAACTTCACGAGGCTGACGGGCACGAAATTCACGCCTGGTTTGGCAGCATGGTGCAAAGCTCATTTCAAAAGATCCATCCTAATTTCAGCATGTCGTATTCCATTCCATTGAATGGCAGACGCTACTTTGACTTCAAAAAATTCCCGGTCCAGAACATGGTAGCCGCTAGTGACTTCTGGATTGAACCAGGAACCAATCCAAACAAGATCACAAAGTACATAGCTGATTGTTTGAGCTACGATCTTGAATCCAGAGACCCATTCTTTTTCGCTGGGATGTTGAAGTCGGTCAACCTTGCTAATTTTTTGAAAGCCAAGATCGGTAGCTTTGGCCGTTCCACTTTTGAAATCTCGAACGTGGGGGTTATGCCTATGCCTTGCTGGTTCAGTCAGGATAACGGATTCCTGTCATACTTGCAGTACAACGTGATTTCTTCTCCTGAGGGCATGAACATTGTGGTTGGCGGGATCGATGTTGATTTAGAGAGAATCGTTGACACACTCCAGAAAGATATAGATGACTTTGTAGAGAATTTATAGAACCTACTTTAACCTATTCAAATTCGAAACTATCGTGGATATCGCAATCACTAATTTGTCAATCACTGGGTTCGATTCAATTGCGTTGTTGGATGTCAATTTTTCAATGATTGTGTAAAGTCTTGTGTTTGGCGTGTCAAAGACCTCCCCAAAATTAACCACCAACTTTAGCTTCTCCTTGTACGAACCATATAGAATGACACCACCCAACGAAGAAAACTTTGACTTGCTAAGGAACTTCTTTTCCAACGCAATCTTGCGTTCGACTTCAACAGTGTACTGCGGGATGGAAACCATACTCGAACGTGTGCTTCCTGGACGCGACGCCAATTCGTCAATATCTTTCGAAAGACACGACGACAAGCTCTTAACCAAGAACTTTAATTCCGCTTTATACAACGGCGGAGTCTCGATTAGCTTCCTTAAAGAGTTCAACGATAAAAGATAATTCAAAACATACATCAACGAAAGCTCCTGTCTTTCAGCGAGATTGATAATGAACTGATCTCTTTTATCGTTGCCGTCAGTGGCTTTCTCATCCTCCTCTGAACAGTACAACGCTACGCTTAGGTTCGGGAAACGTAGCAACACTCTGAGGTAGACTTCAGCCAACTTGTTGTACTTTCTATCGTCATCTATGGACAACGACACCAAATTGAACGCAGTGTAGCGGTAGTAGTCCATCAAGTCAACTAGGCTGATACCACCTGCACTGACAAGTTCCATTGGGGTCTCTGGATTAAATTCGTCCAAAAGTGGAACAATCAAAGGAGACATTCCTAATTTGTAAACAGCTTCGCTGAATCGAACGAGAATAGACACACTCGTTCGATAGCTCAACAAGTATAACTGCACCAGCTCCAACACAGTAGCTGCCACGTTTGGGAAGTTGGGGTCTTCAATCTCGTCGACAAGTAACGAGTTCAACACCACCAGTATCAACTCTTGCGCTTTGAATTGGAATATGATGGGGATCTTGGACAGGTTTGTAAAAAAATCTTTAACCAATTGGCCCAACTCATTTGTAAACTCCATCAATTTAGTGCCCAGGGGGAGTGCCCTGCTGGCGATACCTTCAATCTCGTGTGGCTCCAAGTCCAAGTACAAATCCCCAAACGCTAACTTTAATTTGAGTAGGATCGACGCCAACCTATGGACTGCTTCCAACCACAAGTACTGATGATCAGCCAACGGCTTCTCTTCGAATAAACTCTTGATGCTTGTCAAAAATTCTTCATATCCGTTGATACGTGTCTGGAGGCTCTCAGGGGTAGCCTTTGGTGATAGATTGGCTAGTTCTTTGGGCAACTTGGAATTAATTAAATCCACCACACCACGCGTGATTGCTTCTTCACAGGCTGCGTCTGGTGTTCTTGCCTTTAGAGACATTGCTGGCGTGTGTTATATCTGGGGACCTTTTGTTTGATAAAGGGTTGATTGGAATCGTATTTTTTCTCCTTTCAGTTTTTGGTTGTTCTCACATAGCCCGATTGTGCGCGACACGTCCTGGAATCGTTTTTTTTACAACCAATGAACCTTACAAGCTGGGTTTTATATTACAAGGAGATATATATATGAAAACAAATAGGAAGAAACGCAAACTGAACAGGAAGCAGCATCTAAATAAAAGTGTCCAAATCATGCATGACCATACCAGCAATGGCAGCAGACAACAAAGTAGCAATACCGCCACAGAACAAGGCGGAGAAAATAGTCTTTGAGATGTCCTTGGCTCTGGAGTTGTTTGTCAAGGTGTTCAAAACACCCAAAGTGATACCCATGGAACCCAAGTTGGCGAATCCACAACAGGAGTAAGTGGCAATCAAGGTTCCTCTCTTGGACATTTGGTTGTATGGAGCCTCGTTCATCAACAAGTTGTAGGCAACGTACTCGTTCTGGATAAACTTGTAGGCAATCAATCTGCTGACAAGCAAGATTTCATCTCTTGGAGTACCCAACAAGAAGGAGACTGGGTACAACAAGTACGACAACATCAATTCCAAAGTCAATTCGTGGATGTTCCAGTAGTTACCAAACCAGGTCAAGATACCGTTGGCCAAGGCAACAATGGCAATAATACACATACATTGAATCATCATAGTACCAGCGATTTTCAAACCCAAAGTGGCACCATTGGAAAAAGCTTGCAAGACATTGTGAGCCTCCTTGTTGTCGTCTTTTTCACCTTCTGAGTCAACATTCTCGAGTTTTGGAATCATGATCTTACCACTCGAAATTGGGTTCTCGAGTTCTGGGTATCTCAACTTGGAAACTGCCAAAGAAGCAGGAATGGACATGACACAAGAACTGACCAAAGCTTGTGGGTTCAAACCCAAACCGATGTAACCAACCAAAACGGCACCTGAAATCGTAGAGAAACCAGAAGTCATGATTTGGTGCAATTCAGCCTTGGTCAAGAATGGCATTAAATCTTTCACCAAGATAGCACTCTCACCGATACCAATGAATGGCGAAGCAGAAGCGGTGATTGCTTCAGCACCAGACACTCTTAAAGTCCAGAAGAAAAAGTATGCAAACTTACTAATGGCCCATTGGATGACACCATAGTAGTACCAAATGTGAACAAAGGCAACGAAGAAGGCAACGGCTGGCAACACAGTAAAGAAAAACATACCAAACTGAGAAACTTCAGTGTTGGTCAAAAAGGCAACACCATCTTTGGCGAAACCTAACAATTCTCTAGCCAACGTAGAGATGAAGTTGAAAATATCATAACCTGCCTTAGTTCTCAACACGAACACAGCAACAATAAATTGCATCAACATACCACCAATGACAGCATTCCAGTTGATTTTCGTGGGGGATCTCGAGGTGACAAACAACCCGAAAATAGCAACAATACATCCAAAGAACGAAACAGCCCTGTCTTCTCTCTTGGAGTAATCAGTTTCAGTTGGAATGAAAGTACCCAACAAGACAACAGCCACGGTGACGATAGCACCGGCAATCAACCTCTGGTATCGTTGGTTGAGAACTTTGTACACACGATCGGTAAAGAAGTCCCATACTATCTTTGCCTTGTACAAAACCCAATGCAAAACCTTGACATGCCAAGTGATCAACCTCGTCATGATCATCCCCCAGATAACAGTTGGGATCAACCATTGGTGTCTGTGCTTGTCCTGGATGACAATCGACAACCACCAGGCGGTGAAGAAACAACCGATAATTACATGGATGGCTAATTTGTACCATGGGAATCTTATTTTCAACTTCTGCCAGCGGGTTAATTTGGTGCTGGATGCATCGTCGGAGGTGGTGGAATTGAACTCATGTGCCTGGATGGTGGATTCGTCTTTGAGCTTGTCTTCTTTGGCACCCAGTTCCAAGTCGTCGGACTGGACAGAAGTGGAGTTGTACTGCACTGGAATGACTTCCTCGATAGAATCAGATCTACTGGAAGATGCTGTTACTGCTGCCATTAAGTGGTGGTGTGGGGGAAATACAGTGTTTTATGTTATATAGCAATGAAAAGTTTTCTGTTGCAGTTGATAGAACGTTAATGAACTGATTGGAGGTATGATTTATGGTTATGTGATATCAAGTAATATGACATATGGATGAGATGTATACTGACGTTTAACCCTACAGAAGAAGAAGAAAGAGGAAAAGAGTAAAATAAAACAAAAATACAGATCCTCTAGAAAAATTTCTTCTATAACGGGGAAAAATGTTTCTCCTTTTATATATGTAGTGTGTTATGAGAAAAATCCGACGAGCTCGAGGAGGTTGTACATTTGCACGATATGAGGAGAAGAAGAGATGATCAAGTGAGATGGAGTCGCCTCTCTCGCACAAACTCAAACGACACCAAGAAAAGGCATTTTTCTTCAGCTTCCAATTTCTTGTAACATCGGGCAAGAGAGATAAAGGAAAAGCCTACTTTATCTTTTGTACCTCTATGGGTAACCCTTGATGCATATTTGACCAAGCATGCACAGTTCTTGTCGTTCCATGGCCAAGACGCAGTCCGTTTGTGGTGCGATTTTCCCAATTGCGAAAGCACCCGCAAAGGGAACTAAATGCGAAGACGATGACGACCAGGAGTTGCTCAAACGTAGAGCCGGAAAAACACGTCCTGACACCCTGCCAAAGAATATTACCATCTCGAGGAGACCACAGAGAAAATTTTTTCTCTGTTTCTCCGCCCTCCAACGCAGAACGGAGGAAAGCAAAGAAAAAATGCCGCGCTGGGCAAAAACCAGTACGTTTTTTGCAGCAAGATCAGTCCGCCCTTGCTTCCACGCTCGTGCCGTGCGTCGTTGGAAAGTAGATACCCCGCGACTATCACACAGCCTGGGCTCCCCCCTTTTTCCGTCCTCCACATGTGTGCGTGTTTATCTACCCTTTCTTCTGAATCAATTAGCAAGACAAGAATTTTTGCATTTGGGATTTGCTTATCAGTGGTGGAACAATTCCACCAATCTTCCGAAATGGAAAAATTTTTTCCATCCCACATTTCTTTTTTTTTTTTCTTGGAGCGCCGTGGGTTAATTGGCTGCGGAAGTTTAAACAAAAAAAGAAATTCGTCCACGCGACGTCACTCATGCACAAAAATGTCACAATTTCACACTAAAAGTCATGTGATGTGCAATCACCTGACTAGAACCGGAGTACATCCTACAATTCGGAAGAGTTAGAGCCCAACCCCCCCTGCTCACTGCCTACTACTCTCACCCCACTCACTCTACCTCATCAATTAGCCTGTTTAAATACCAAGAAAAATCTTATATGTAATTTGTGTTACCTTATATGTATACACGAAGAAAAAAACATTAACCAACATCAAACCTAACCCAAAAGAACCCCTATCTATTATGACCCATATTTTTCTTGTTTCTCCACCAATTTTTCCTTATCAATAGTATTGCTTATTCCCATCAACACATTGGCAATGGCTTCACTCGTGCCGATCATAGGACGGAGCAAAATAACAGGTAGCTGTTGTATAGCCCCCTTGGCGTTCTCTGTTCCCTGTAACTTCACCAACTCCTCCTTGGTAATCTGTATGTTTCTACTAAAGTTCTTGAGGGCCAACTTCAACCCTTCTTCTATGCTCTCCGGCTGATTGGCATACAAACTGTATGGATAAATCTCGTACTCTTCTTCGCCATCCGACCTCTCTGCTTTTTCATCCAGTACTGGTGCTAATAAAAAGATGGATTTGCTCAACAATTCGTTCGTGATGGCGCTGTCTCCCTCCACTTCATCGTCATCTAATTCAACATTCGAGTAAAGCTTGTTGGCCCCAATGTCTTGATGTTTCATTTTGCTAGACGCTTTGTTCAACAATTGCGAGCTCTCAAGCAAGTTCTTTTGACCCGGGGCATCAATGAACTGGACAGGGGAATCGGAAGCACCCGACGAGCGGCGACGCTGCCTTTGATTTCTAGGAGTTCTAGTCGATGAACCTTCGCCACCAAATAATTCTTCACCTTGTTCTAACAACACTTGCGTGCCTGAAGCTAGCTTAACTCCAAGGTTTAACAACTCGTATCCGGTTGTCTTTGCAAACGAGCTTGTTCCCTTTTGAATGCTTCTCCATAATCGACCATCTTTCTTGTACTCGTTGATAGGAATGGCGATCAAGTCTTTGAACCCGCCTCCAATATTGACGACTGATCTTAGCGGTGAGAGACCAGCTATGATACCAATGACTTGCGTCAGCTGGAAGATTGGAATATAAGCTTTACCCAATCCTGCACCAATCTTAGCGGCGCCATCCAATCCAAACAACTTGACCTTGGGCAAGGTCAATGTCGATCCATCCAAAGTGAAGAAATTGGCAAACTCTCCAGCTTTGCCCGATCTCAAACTGGCGTAGTCGACTTTCTTCGGCTTATAATCAACTTTCAATTTGACTGGACTCATCTCAAACTTCTGAATGTAGACAATCTCGTCAGGAGGCAATTCAAACCTGTCGTCCTTGAACTCAAAGAATCTTGCCATAAAATCCAATGTATCCTGGTCAATGTGCAATCTCAAGGGCAAGATGGAAATATTCATGATAGCTTCAGCGGCAACCATGCTAGGGTCTGGTCTGACATTTAGGATAGTCACGTTCAACATGTTTGTTCCAATTTCTCTTTCGCCTAGTATGTTCATGTAACCAAGAAACTTGTTCCACGTAGACGATGGCAAGTTATCATACACATTCACAGTATTAACCCTAATTTCAACCATGTTCAACAACTCAAACGCCATGTTCTTGTCAGTTTTGTCCTTCCTTGGATCACGTGTAGAGTAGACCACAACGCCAATTTCGATGTTCTTCAAGTCCATCAATATCTTATGCTTGACAGACCTCCTGAGTTTCAAGTTTTTGTAATTCTTGCCCAGCAAAAGATTCGACTCAAACTTGTCTGCATCCTCAACGTCATCATCATTCTGCAATTCCAAGTTAATACTCGCGGTAAGGTCAACTGCGTTTGATCTTCTAGGAGCACTGAGGTGTATTGATTGGTACAACGTTTCTTCCAACACTTGATTGTCTTCTTCTTCTTCCTCCACTTCTTCAATATCAAACTCAACTTGGGCTCTTTTAGGAGGCTGCTGCTGATTTTCTTTCTCTTGTTGTTGCTGTTGCTGCTCCTCCTGTTGCTGCTTCTCAAATCTCTTCACTGTACCCCTTATTGCCTTTCTTGTTTCCTTCCAGTCGTATCCATCATGAAGATATATGCTAGTTTTAGACAAATTGATGTTGATATGCAAAGGGTCAACGTTTCCATTCTCATATACGGAACGACTTCCTTTCTCAAAGTGATCTTCTTCAAACACCAAAGAAGATGCCTCTTGTGAGCTGCTTTCGCTTGGATTTCCCTCGTCATCAATCGCCAAATCAGTAAACTCTTCGTCCAAATCCTTAAAGATATTCTGTTCGACATCTTTCATCACATCAATAGGGCCCTGAAACTTGACTTTCATTTTGTCTTCATCCTTGAAATTCAATGGCAACTTCAAATCATTTATCAATTGCATCAATGTATTGGCAGAATCAGCACACAAGTTGATTTGATGTTCATCGGAATTAATCTTCAAGTCAACTAACGACAAGTTATCTCTGATACCAAGTCGCTCATTCCTCTTTTTGAGCTCTTCAATGTCGGTGTTGAATGTGATCCCCACGTGAGCAACGTTTATGGACCCCATTTGGATATACCCCAGGTTCAAATAGTATTCCAAGGGAGAAGTGTAGCTGTATGGGACTTGCCGGGTTGTCAGTCTCGATTGCTTCTTCGATTCAGTGGCAGGGTTGAAATTCTTGACATCATCAATCAACACCATGGAGATGCTTCTAAACGAGCACTTAATGTAAAATTGGTTAATTCCGAACGAAAGATCAGAGTTGCCCTTGCCAATCAATAAATAAGTCTTGCACTGGAGTCTGCCTGGGGTCAACCCAATCATGCAATCATACACTGTGTACCTAATGTCAAACTTGTTTGGTGACGAAGTTTTCGATGCCGTAACTTTGTCAATTATCTCCTCCTCAACAGCATCAATAATTGACTCGTCATTGTTCATTAGAAGTAACCAATGAGTATAATATTCAAGCAACAAGTTTCGTGCAATAATCTCAATCTTATTAGTCCTGTCACTGAGCTTGCACTTGATTAGTATCAAAGGGAACTCATGTTTGTCAAGCGGCAAATCCTGATACTGGTGCACAAGTCGCTCAACCAAATTGTCCTTCTTCCTGTCGACACCAACATACAAAATGTGCCCATGGACATCTTGCTTTGCTTTGTACATCAGTATATCTGACAAAATCACGTTCAAATCCCCGAATTTGGGGAACACGTTGGAGATACTAACTGTAATCTCTTTAATGGACAATTGAAACGAAACCAGGTTGACCCGGTGTGTAGAGCCTAAGAATAAACTCGGTGAATTGTTCAAGCCAAGCCCGAGACGTCTTCCCGTACGCCTGGTACTATAATGCAAAGACGAAGCCATCAGCATCGATCCGTCTAGCCTAGAACTAGTCTTCTTTGGTGGCTCATCCATAAATGAGTTCTCCAACGAATTTAATTGGTTTGGTGATTGCTCAACAAACTTGTCCAAGAAAACTTTCACCTTGTCGCCGATAAACTTCAATCGTTCCATAGACAAGTTCACGGCAACCTTTTGTATGCTCAAATTCAGCTTTGCTGTCATGGTTGTAAGACGAGGTAGTGATGGAGAATTGGAGCTGGTCGAGCTTGTCGTTGTAGATTGTATAAAAGCTCTAAAATCTTGGCTCTTCATCAAAAATGCAATGTCTGATATCGTCACGAATCCTTCGTTGACAACATTACCCTGAATAGAATTAAGGAGAATTTTTGAAATTGTCAACAGCTCCTGTAACAAGTTAAACTTTATGGGGAACACTATCAATTGAAGCTGCAAGTCATGTGCTATAACAGTATTGACAAAAATGGATGCAGTTTGCAAAATGAACTGAAGACTTGTTGTATCCTCTGCTGTCTCTCCTTTCTTTTCTAGTTTGCTCATTTCTGCTCCCCATTTGTCAATGACTTTCTTGAGCACACCGTATTCGTCAATTATGGAATTTAAAGCTTTGGCGAAATTTGATAGGATTAAAAAGCTCTGTAAATCAAAGTTGAAATATGCACTCTTCGCCATCAATATTGTAATTTCCAAATCATTTGCAGTTTCTGCCTTCTTGTAAACTTCGTAACGGACGTCAGCCTTTCCCGACCCAGCGGTTGAGCTCGATGACGCTGATGTGGGAGAAACATCGACATTTGGTGACTGAGGAACGATTGGTCTCTCAAACTGGAAGATATCAAAAATACCATCTTCAGCAAAACGACTGATCTTGACCGACTCAATTCCCCCAAACAATAACAATTCGTTCTTTTGTTTGATGTTTATATTGGAGAATATTATGTTGATACCATAGTTGCTTGTGAACTGTCCACTCTCACTTAACGCTGAGGTGGTACTTATTACAAAATTATTAATCTTGAGTTTGTTGAAGAATGGGTCTTCTGAGTTGTCACCTTGCAATGGCTCGTCATCGACGACTTCATCATCCTCTTCAGCATACTGAGGGAATCTCTCATTGCGCTGTGCGAGCTTGGTTTTGGCGCTCTTTTTCTTCTGGTAGTACTTGATCTTGAGGCTCTTTGTTACTCCTTGTAGAATAGATATCAAGGTTGGCGTCAACGGGGTGAATGCCAAGTTTATGGTGCCGACTTCTATCTCCAAGTTCGAAATCGTTGACAAACCATCAAACTCGACGGAACATTCATCCATATGAAACACTATGGGTGGATCTTTGTTCTCATTGTCGCCCTCGTCGGCTTTGTTGTCAACACCATCGGGGCCCTGGGAGGTAGTTGACTTTTCAAACGATTGCGACGTTGCGCTCATGTATATCGAGTTTGCTTCTTCGTGCGTAAACACCATGCTGTCCATCAATGACTCGTCACCATAGTCATCAGCATCATTGCTGTCATTACTATCGTTGTCGTCATCGTCACCTTCTTTTTTAGTGCCTTCTTTTGGTTGATCCTGAGAACGTGGTTCATTTTCCTTATCTGATTTTGCCTCCTTCGTAGTAGGGAACTCTCCTGGGTTAACGAGTGGTTTCAAAGTCTTTAATCGTGCCCCTTCCACCTTCACATTTCTAGTGCCATTCACGCTCTTTATATCAATAGTGTCCACTTCCATTAGTAGATCAGTCAATTCTGAGACAATCTTTAGCCTTAGGTTGGTAATCTTAACCTGTAATCTCAGTAGCGCCATTTCCACGGCACGTTGCATGACGCCTCCCAAAGTGGAGGGCTTTTTGTCTGTCAAACTTGTTCGACGTGTTTTGGGTTTAGGTTTGGGGATATCCTCATCTGTATCGTCTTCATCATCGTTGTCACCATCAACGTCATCTTCCTTGGAGTGACCAGATGGTGCCGCTGCCTCGTCAGCTCCTTCATCGTCATCGATTTCACTATCCAACATGATCGTATTAGCCAAATCAGCAGTGCTCTGGGCCAACAGGAACGCCACATGGTTAGCGATGTCTTCATCTATATCGAAATCTGGAGAAATCACAAGCTCCACGTCATTGACCTCAATGTTGACTCCACTTATCCCCGAGATTGTGGCTAGTTCCAAAGATCCAAGCTGTCCATATCTGAGGTTACACCCTGGGAGCTTGCCCACCTTTTCTGGATCAATGGCGATATTCTTTAGTACGATGTTATTTAGTGAGACTTCTTCTAGGTTGGGCAAATCAATCTCGGAGAACAACGAAAGCTGCTGGAGGACGTATAGAAGGAGTCTTTTCTGTATATTCTGCGGTATCCATTGAGGACTCATTTAGTATGCTAGTAAATGCTATGGGGGGGGGGGGGGGGTTCTGATGTTGACGGTTGTGGTTATTATTTTTGTAATGGGGGAAGTAAAATATGGGATTATGTATCGGAGATTAATTATTAATCGCAAGACTGCTTGCTCTTTCTTTATCGTGTGTGTGTGTGTGGGTGTGGTGGTGGTAGGAAGGTAATAAATTAAACGGCTGTGTCACGTGTAGTGGTATTTGTGTGCCTATATGATTCTGGGAAGCAGAAGTATGGGTTGAAACGACTGGTGGTAAAGTCTGGTCTTGTGGTTCCCAGGTAGTTGCTGGTTGGATAGAGAGAGGAAGTGAGAAAAGAGAGAATCCCACAACCTGATTCTTTTTCTGTGTCTCTCCTTGTCTCTCTGGGGCGGTAGTAATGTGCGTAATGCGGGCGAGCTGCTTACGACAGAGGAAAAAAGCTGTGATTAGATAAGAAACGGTAAACGAGCATCAACGATAACGTCATCTATTGCCACCTATACACATGTGCCAAAGGGCGTCGGCTTCCAGTTCTCATGAGGTGTCAAGAGGAACATTGGGGTTTCGTTAGCTGACGCGTGTTGCTTCTTCTTCTTCAGCACATTGTCTTCCTGTGGCTCAGCTTGCAATGGCCTCTTGGAAGACTGTGGTGTCGCAGCTGGCGATAAACCAAGTAGATCATCCAACGACGGTGGCAAATCATACGTCTTTTTGGTCGACTGCAAGTTTTTGATCAGTTTAATCCAGTCGGATAGCCTATCGACCAAAGACTGCAGGATCTCTTCTTTGGAAATAGCTTCCAATATTCTGTCTAGCACGCTGGTGAACGTTGGGAGGAGGGCTTCCTCTAGCTTCTTCTCTATCGATTGCAACCCATCTAGAAGTGAAGTCACTAAAGCATCCCTATCTGGAAATTCTCGAGGAGTCTGTTCCGATTTAGCCAACTCTTGCCCCAAGTATGCTAACCATTCGACTAGTTGGACCGTCTCGTCCGGATCTGATAGCTCCGCAAACCCTAATCTCTTGTGCAATTTCTGATCTATTGGAGCTTTCAGCTTGTCACTGATGATGTCTATAATTCTATCAAAACATTGGAGCTTGCATTCTACTCCCAATTTGTCCAACATCGGCTGGTACAACTTGATGATTAACGGATTGAACTTGCTTTTCTTGTCCTTCACTTTGAGTGCTGGGTATATCAAATAGTTCTTGAATAATAGAATATCCACAAGTAGGTTCATATCCTCGCCAGCAAACTCAACGATATCGGCCAAACATTTGTAGTACTTTGGATCTGTTTCGTCACCGTCCATATAAACCTTATCGAGGTCTTGCTTCCGTATTCTCTTGAATGTCTTTAGGTTGTTGTACACTTGATACTTTTCAAACTTTGCCTCTATATCCTTCATTCTCAAACTTAGAACTTCACGCAACGGGTCCCTAGATGATTCGTTCTCTCCGCCTGCCAAATTCTCTATGTTGCTCCAAAAATATTCGTATAACCAGTTCAATGCATTACCACACGTGATCCTAAGAATATCCAAACTCGGCAAACTTTCGTGTGTTCCCATGTGTCGTAACTCAACAAAGTATGTAGGCAAATTCAACTGTTTTGCTAGCAAGTGCATCGGGATAGCGTAGTTTGATTGCTGGAAAGGGTCCAATAGCCCGTTAACAAATCTGATTAGAGCCATAGTGTAAGACAACTGAAGGGTATTGGAATCGATCAGGCCCAGCTCATTATCATTCAAGACCATGGTTGTCAAAAACGATGTTGCCTCAACTCCATGGGGTAGTTTCCCTCGTGTTGCCAAACCTTTCACTTTTTGAACAGCTTTTAGGCGGTTGTCTGTTTCCTCATTGTAGTCATAGAACCATTGCTTTAGTTGTCTTAGGTCGTCTATGCTTCTGTACGCAGTGATAGTAGGCCGTTGCATCGGTGGTTCACTTGCATGTTTCGATCCATCGGGGTCGTAAAGAATTTTTTCGTCTCTTGCAGAAGTTGTTTGTGAATTATTTTTTTGTGACGGCCGGCATCAATGCATGGACAATCTGATAGAGGCTCTAGTATCTGAGTCATTAGGGAACATGTCACTACTACCTTAGATGTCAGTTACATTTGCTGGGCAGGCTGGACGACTTAACTCCGGGTCTAGTTGTTACAATAAGCTCCGAATCCTATCTCTGTGTTTGAACTTTCACATGATTCAGCAAGCATGTGTTGCAAAAAAAAAGAAAAAGAAAAACAAAGCCAAACGAAGCACACGCCAGAGGATCGCCAGATCTTCGCGCGAACTCCACGTCCACGGCGGGCAGCTGCCACCGCCAGAGTTGGTGCGGCATCATTTAGCCGAAAAGAGGAGTAATCTTCCCAAAGAAAAATAGCGTCCACTGTGTGGGGTTCCATACAATATTTTTGGATATATCACCAACACATTTCCTTTCATCAAATGGAAACAAGCTGAAGAAAAAAAAAAATACATACACTTCCTGCTAATCAAACAACATCACTATTCGCTCTAGATGCTTACGCTAACTGCGGGTCCCAACCCCTTGCCTGATTTCGAAGAAGCCTTGAGAGTCATCAAAGTGGACGATACACACTATGTTGGTGCCCATTCGTTGAGATTGCCTGTGAAAGGAGGACGAGGCGTTTATGGTGGCCATATGATTGCCCAGTCTTTGCTAGTGGGTATTGAATCAACAAGAGATGACAAGACTAATAAAGTGTTCATTCCTGACTCGTACCACCTGTACTTTATTGGAGCCGGAAATGCCAAAATCCCCATGAACTACACGGTAGAGAAACTATACGACGATGAAAACGTCAGCAAGCGTTTCATCATTGCGGAACAAAAGGGAAGACATCGTTTGACTTGTTTGGTTACATTGAGGAGACCCGGTACCAAGCCTTTCCACGACAGCGACAACTTGGACATCAGCATCCCCGTGCCCAAGATCCAGTTAAAACACCCTGATCCCGACAAGTTGCACCAAGTTCAGCACACGGACTTTATTAGGAATGCATTCGGTAAAGAGCTTATGGATTACAGAGAGTGCCCTGAAGAGAACGAACTTTATGCCGCAGAAAGATGGTTGACTGTGTTCACCGGTATTCGAAACCAGCCTAAACCGGGCGCCAGTTTGGAAACGGTCGTCGAAGAATTGCCAGACGCCCAGGGCCAGATGCACACAGTGGAGAAGAGTATTTTAAGACCCAAAGATTCCCAGTCGTTCAAGGACCCTATCTACAACTTTGTGGGTTTAGCCGACTTGTCTGATTCGGCATTCCTCACCACCATGGCGAGAATCTTGCACATCCCATGGGCGCCTTCCATCGAAATCGACGACACATACGATCCAGCAAGAGATGCAACGTATATCATGCGTTCAACTTTGAATGCAGCCCATATCTTCCATTACAATGCGATGTCATTGGATCACCATATTTATTTCCACAATGAAGATTACACTTCCGACGACGGTTCAGGTTTCGACATTTGCAAAGATTGGTTGGCTTTCACTTATCAGATGAAAAGACTCTCTAATAACCGTACCCTCGTCCGTGGGTTCTTGTTCAACGAAAAACACAAATGTATCGCCACAGTGGTGCAAGAAGGGTTGACTATTATGCAAAATGGAGTTGGTCGAACTGCTGATAAATCACGTCTATAGAAAAATAGGATCTAGACCGCTAGAGACAATAGTCTCATGTCTAACTGAACAGTTTCGTTCTTGTGCTCATTCGGTTATGCTTGGTATCTTTGGTTTTTGTTGTACTTAACCTTTCACGTGTCACAATAGATATTATTTATTAATCCATTATTTCTTGTTCCGTTGAGCCACTAATTTCTTGGGAAAGTTCATTATTTTGGCCCTGCTACTTCCTCAACGTTAGAATAGTTGTGCTTGCTGCTTTGTTTGTTTTCTACAGCCGCCTCCAGGGCGTTGACAAGCTTGCCCATTGTGTTTGCCCCCTTGCAACAAAGAACGTTGAATTGTAAATGACTCAATAATGGAAAACTCCAGTAAATCCCGTTGCTGACCCGTTTTTGTTACCTGCTTATTTCAGCTTGTGTTGAGTATATAAACCTGCTGATCCCCCTTTGCAAGATGGGTCTCTTCTACGTTTGGATACACTGTAACAACTAGCCACCAAAATCAGAAAATGTCAACCACCGGAATCTACAACGCCAAACCCGCGGCTGCCATATTGGAAACAAAAACCAAGGTCAAGTTAGTTTATACTGAAGGACCGAAATTGGTCTACGAAGGATTGCACCCCGTTGAGACCATAAAAGAAACTGTTAGAGGTACTTATGGTGGTGATTTTATTGCTCAAGGGGTGAACGCAGCTTGGGAATCAATTGGCAACAGGATGGATTTTCAACCTCATTCATTGCACGCATACTATATAAAAAGCGGTTCCCAGGAGTCAGTATTACGCTGGGAAGTCTTCAAGGTGAGTGATAGCAGAAGTTTTGCCAACCGGATGTTAACTGCATACCAGACGCACACCAACCAATTGGTGTTCACGATGCAGATATCGTTCACCAAAGACAACAACGAGGAGATCAAGCGTGCGGAATACGAAAAGTTGTTGGCCAGCGGTGGCAAAATCAGAAGCATCCCATTTGTCATCAAAAAGGCTCCGAATGAAAAGTATTTCAAGTTACGAGACAGAATCAATGAGCTTCATTATTCTGAGTATACCAATGGGATCATTGCCATGGCTTCCCCCCTTGACTTCCATGAGTATGCCACTGAGATGAACTATGACACCTTGGGAAACAAAGAGTACGGGACGTTTATGAAAATCTTGGATAACTATTCCTTAGGCAAGGATTATTCTAAACAATCCTTCTTGGGGTTGTCATTCTTATCCGATGGTGTTTGGGTATTTTGCTTTACTAGAGCTTTGGGGTTGCCACTTGGTAGCTACGAAAAGGAGTTCTTTCGTGTCAGTTTGGACCACACGGTATATTTCCACGACGCTAATTTCGACTCCAGTGAGTGGCTCTTCTTAGATTTTAGGTTTGTGAACATGAAGAACAACAGATTCTTGACTGTGTTGAACTACTATACTTTGCAAGGCAAACTTATTGCGACTGTGCTCCAAGAAGTCTACACTTCTTTACATCAGGGTATCATTGACAAGTCGCAAGAAATAGCTGTCAAAAGCGGAAATAAGAAGCAGGTCACAACTCCAAAGTTGTAGGCTCCGAAGAGAGGTACTGTCAGATTATTGTTGACTTTCAACAATAGGATACCCTTCCTGGCACAATCAGTTCGTCGATACGCAAGTTATACTACAACAAGAACCATCACATCATCTAACCTTCTGCCTTGTTTAGAATTGTCATACTTTGTAGTTCCATTTTAGAATTCACGTTATTTATGATTACTATTTGTATGATTCAGTCACTTTGATCTATAGGGGAGCTGGTTTCTCATCCTAATACATTGCCATATCACATCCACTTCATGTGATCTCCGGAAGTTGGAACAATTAGAAAGTATTTCCATGGGTAACCAAGATTCGAAAGATGCATTGTTGGATGTGGTTGCAGCTGCAAACATTTCCTTCTTACGACAGTATCACTGCACGGTTGTGTTTTTATAGACAGCGGTATGCCATTGGGTAGTATATTTGCGGGAGCCCCTGGAAATAGAGTGCATGATTCGCAAACGATGCTCGCAGTAATAGAAGAGACTATTCGTCGAAGTAATTGTCGTCGAAGATACAACTGTTCTTTGAAAATGTGCCTCAAACTGACCTACATGTGTACGTAATTCATCACAACTTTGCGTTTTTCAAGTAGCCATCCTTAAATCTAACCAAGCCCTCTTGAATGATAGATGCAACCTGGACACCTTTATCGTTGTAAATTTCACCTTCGAAGACAACCCGATTGTGTGAATATCTCGAGCACCTGAACGTAAAACCCATCCACTTGGTTACATCAAAATCGTCATCGTGGAAGTAGATAACATGGTCCAATGATACGCTAAAGTAGTTTGTCGCCCGTTCATCGAGAGTCAAGTCATCAATCCGCAATATTCTATTCAACGTGCCCAAATACAACCCATCAGTGATGTTAGCCAAACCAACGTACTGGAACGACTTGTCAAGATTTTTCAATGGTTGATTGAAGCCTTGCTCGTTCTCAATGCCCCATTTCACCAAAGCACTCATCCTGCGGTCAGACACGGGTAACTGCTCTTCCTCTGTAGAAGACTTCAAGCTCACGAACTCGGGAGGCAACTTGTAGTACAACAAAAGATTCGACTC
>JAJSEA010000548.1:0-14613 GCA_026724345.1 Candida sp. AC06 | reverse complement strand
TCTGAATTCTTGTACTTGCCTCTTGCATCAATTGTCTTCTCCACCACATTCAACCACAACTCAAATCGCTTGTAGTTATCTGGTAGCGGAGCCTTTCTGGTCAATTTTCGTGGACTAACGTTGTTCTCAATAGGGTTCTCGAATTCAATTCTCGGCTTTTCAGTTATGGAATCCAAAGCTTTCAAAACCTTGTGGTATCTGCCATTATCATTGGCACTGTATGAGATCATGAAAGTCAAAGTGTCGGTCGCCAACTTTCTTGTTATGATTCTTGGAGACAACAATGAACCCGAGACAGCATTGACAAAGACATCGACATCCGTCTTGATTCTTTCTGCACCCAACCGTTGATTCATTAAACATTTGAGTGACTGCAAAACATTGACTTCTTTATCAAAAATGTCATCATTGATATCCACGATGTTACTTCGGATCATCTCATCCTGCAATTTCGTCAAATAGGCCAGCAATAAGGTGTCACCTTGACAGTCATAAACAAATCCTCTAACCCAATCGATTGGTTCACTTCGTAGAGCTATCCATAACGAACTTAACTGATTAGTTGTTATGGTTTTCGCCATCAACCACTTGGCGTATTCTTCCGGGAGAAACGAGTTTTGTTGTTTGGCGTACCGCTGTTGTCGATCAAAGTCAGCTCTTGCGTCCTGTTCAATCATCATCCATTTACGTTCAATATCGTAGTTTAACATTTCTCGTGTAGCTTGGGGAGGTAAGGATTTAAAGTTTAATTTTTCTAGCAATTCCTTAAACATACGCTCGATCTCAAATGCGGAACTTGGTCGCTCTAGTTGGAAAGACGATCTCTTGAAGGAGCTGATTGATGGGTCATTCGTTTTCATTGGTCGTGATATGGATATGTTTGTGGTTTTCCTGCTCAACGCATTCAGTGCTTTATCATAAGGGTTCAATGTTGAGGAAGAACTAGCGTGTCGGTGGTGGGAAGGGGGTGTAGTAGTGTTAGCCGTGGTTGTCGTTATGCTTGGCAAGGTGGAAGATCTTATGGAAGAGGGATGGGATGAAGACATTGTCAGCCTCTTGCTATTCCTGCTATTAGCTGAGTTGGTTGACAAGATACTTTCCGTGTCGTTCAAGGACGATATCTCAGAAAGGGATTCATTATTCTGGTGGTGGTGGTGGTGGTGGTGCTTGTCTTTATTTCGTCTAATGCTGAATATGGAGCTTCTGCTGGCAGAAGTGTTGTTTCTGGAGGGGGAAGTATTTTGGTTGTTGCCGTTGTTGTTGTAGGGTTGAGATTTGTTTAGTTCTTCATTGATCCGTGGATTTAGGTTGGTACTGTTGTTTGAAGCCAACGAGTAGTCGCTTGGTCGTCTTCTCATGGTGGGCTGCTGTGTTGTTGTTGTTGTTGTTGTTGATCTGTATAATTGGGGTGATCAATCAGTCAATGGTGGGAGGTAGGAGTGGTATCTGGATGGTGTAGGTTGTAAGAATGGAAGTTGGCAACAGTGTTGTCTGAAAATGGGTTGTAAGAAAATGTAGAAAATTTTTAGTGTCAGAGCGTGTGAGTGTGTGAGGTTTGTTTGAGCGAGAACTTTTTATTTTTTTGGTTGTCTAAATAGTTTGAAGGCAGGGAAGCAAGAGAGCCAGGACAGCAACAGACCTGTTTCAGATTCAAATGGAGGTGCACCTGAAATGGGGTCAATGTAGTCAATCTAAACTAATCTGGTAAATTGTCTACAACACAGATGATCAACGAATGATGAGTCTGTCAAGATGAAGATGAAAGTGCTGGTTGTTTCTGCTTGTGAGGTGGTGGTGGTGGTGGTGGTGGTGCTTATGTAATGGAGGGTACTCCGGCTGTAAATGCTTCCCAATTAGCGTAAACAGTAAAAAAAAAAGAGCCAAGGGACACGTAAATTGTTAGATTTATTTTTAGGTAAGCATTTTTTTACTCTACTGCGCGTGCTGCGCGTGTGTGTGTTTATGGTTTTAGGTTTAGTGTTGGCGGTGGTGGTGGTGGTGGTGGTACAAATCAGGTCGAATGCGTCGAATGCTCGGTCGGCTCAGGTGGACAGTAGCACAAAAGCCGCCGGAAAAAAGAGAACGTCTTCCAGGCGTCTTGACTGGGCTGGTAACTCGAAAAACTTCAGGGTATTGTGTAACTTTCATCAGAAATGATCGGCACTAAAACATCAACAACATCGAGGAGGGAACTTGAGCCATTGCCATTGGTAGTATAGCCAAGTAGTACTTCCTTATCAACAGCCATGCTTGCGAAACAAAGAGGTAGGGGCCACCCACGCCAAATAGGGTAAGGAAGGGACCGATTTTATACTTTGTGATTCACACATGTGTGATTGCGTGCGTGTTGTTTGTTTTTTTGACTGATTAGACGACGATGGACATTGAGCGGTCGAGGAATGGGCAGCTACTCGTCATGGAGGCGCCATTGGTGATCTTCAACAATGGCGGGTGTTGTTTTTCTATTATTGGCAGACGTGTTTTGGTTGTATTGTCGTCCTGTGTCCATTGATTTCTATCTATCCTACCCATCTCTAACCAGCACACGTGTTGAAAAGAGTAGAGATGTTGCAAGCGGACTAGCAGAATAAATCGGACCATTCGATGCCTAAATGGTTATGTGTTCTTGTTTGGTCCCAGCCAGGCGGATCACACTCAACATGGGGGGAGTCGTGTAACCAACATCAGAGTTGGCGGTTGCACACGACCGATATCAGGAATCAAGGGGCTGAGTGTTACAAGAGCAACTGTTAACAAAAGAGAGAAAAAACTACCACACACACATGCCACTCTTTCTTCTCTTACACTAAGGATTGTATCCCATCCATACATCTTGTGAATGAATTTGTTTATTTCATAACTTTTTTGGAGCATTTGTCTACTATGATTCCTCAGACCTACTAACCAGTTTCGCAAATGATCCACCTGTGATCACATCTAGCTTTTAATGATAAATATACACTTTGTTATTATCAAACTGTTGAATTGTAATATGCCCCTGTTATCATCCTCTGTTACACCTTCCTTCGTGAAACGATATCGTACGTCTAATACAAAGGCGTTGACGGTGCATGTGGTGTACAAAAAAAAAAAAACCAACTGCCCTGGACGGTCTTAGGGAAACAAAAAACTCTCGATCTTGACCAAACCAAGAAAAGACCCAGATCTGCATTCCTTGAGTCAAATAGCAGCCAAACTTCATGTCAGAAGAAGAGAAAGAGTCGTCGTCATCGTACGAATCGGGCAGCTCGTCTGACGAATCCTCATCGGAGGAAGAAACCGTTATCAAGCCAGTGTTTGTTTCCAAAGCACAACGGAATACTCAACAGACACCACCAGCAACAAAAGAGACAACTAAGGACGAGGATCAACGGCGTAAGGAAATCATTTATTCCAAACTAGACACGAAAGAAACGGAGACTACTACACTGAGCAAGAAAGATGAATTTGATGGGGCTGATGACACCGATGACATCGAACCCGAGGTTGAGTTTGAAAACTGGAAGTCACGAGAGTTGGCTCGATTCCAGCGTGATTTTGAAATTATTAAACAAGTCGAACTAGAGAAGGAAGATCAGTTAAAGCGACAACTACAAGACCAGGCAAAATGATCTACGGTCGGACTGATGATAACACGTCTGTCATTGACTGGTCCACCACGGGAAAAATTTAGACCGCCAGGATTTTTCAACCCTTAGTTCATCCTTGTAGACAACAACCATGTCGTTGATTCCATTACCACACACACTAATCCCATTCCTAGAGCCATATCTCCCTAAAACTACCACCTCAGGTCGTCCCTTTGTTACATTGACCTACGCGCAGTCATTGGACTCCAAGATCGCGGCCCAGCCAGGCGTCCAGACCAAACTATCCCACCTCGAAACCAAGACCATGACGCACTACTTGCGCTCCAAGCACGACGCCATTCTCGTGGGAATCGGCACGGTGTTGGCAGATGACCCAAAGTTGAACTGCCGATATGGCGACAGGAGCAATATTAGACCGGTGATTTTGGACCCCCGAGGAGTTTGGAAATATGAGAAGAGTACCCTTCGTGGCATCTGTGATGACGGTGCTGGGTTGGCGCCGTTTGTCATTGTTGATGAGTGTGCTGAACCAACTCCTGAAAGCATAAAGGCGGTTGAGCTGCAAGGTGGGAAGTATGTCAAATTGTCGTTGATTGACAAGAGAGAAGACAATTGGGGGTTGATTTTGGAGAAATTGGGGGGATTGGGAATCAAGTCGGTTATGGTTGAAGGTGGGGCTAAAGTGATCAATGATTTGTTGATAAACAAAGAAGACCTCGTTGACAGTTTGATCATCACTGTTGCCCCCGTGTTCTTGGGCAAAGCTGGTGTTGACGTGTCGCCTAGCCACCAAATCAACCTCAGGGACATGACATGGTGGACAGGCGTCCAAGACTCTGTCCTTGCCGCAAGACTAAACCCCCCCTTAATCACTAACTAAACTATCTCTTTTATGTATTCATTTTCTTTTTTATATTGTACACAATGAAACAACAAAACCTCCTCCTTATAAACAAATTCTATAAGATGCATAACGACCAGATGTCTCAGATCTTCTAATAATCTTAACCACTTCGCCCCTCTTCAACCCCAAGTATCTCGCAACGGGGTCCTCCCTCTGGATTCTAGGCAACTGGGACTCCTTCAACCTGTATCTCTCCAACAACTCCGTCTTCTCCTCCCTACTCAACTTCAAGTGCTTCGGGACCAACTCATGGTGGGTGATGTTAACAACCAAGTCGCTTTCCTGGAAGATCTCAATCACGCTGGGGCTCACCGTCGGGATCAACTTGTTTGCGCTCGGGGTGATCAGGTTCTGGTAGATGAACAAGCCAGTGCTGAAGTTCTTCTCCGTGATGTGGATACAGAAGTTCCGCATCGTCTTGATCCCCACGCTCGACTCATCGCAGAACTCAACCCACAACGACCCCATCTCAGGAAACTTCTCTAACGTCTCCGCCGTCGGCTGCGCCTGGAAACACATCTGCTTGCGCTGTGGGTTGCCCATCGAGTCGCACATCTTGGACCGAAACTCTTCCAATGTCATGTCGAGCTCCTCTTGTGAAATGTAGTACCCGCGGTCCCTGACCATTTCTTTGACGGTCTTGAATGTTCTAAATAATCGGGAAATTGATCTGTCTGTTTCGTCCATGGCGAGCGTGTGCGTGTGTGTATATGAGAAGCCGTCGATTTATAGACGTTCGATGCTGGTGCCTATGCTTTTTTTTTTCAGCATCATCATCGAAATGGTGAAGCAAAAAAAATTGAGAGAAATGTCGCAGAGGACAGAATGTCGCGCATCAATGTCGTGTATATTTATATATATGTATCGGAGAGCTTTGCTTCAATCGTACTTTCTTCTAAACGTTAACTCAATATCACTACTGCTCTTCCAGATTTTGGTCTTAATGGCTTGCAATGTCATATCGTAGGTCAATTCCTGTCCTTTACATTCCAAGACCAACCAGTCAGTAGGCTTCAACTTCTTGTCCTTCATTTCTTTGGTGCTTGACTCAAACTTTTCAGTCAAGTAACTCAAGATCTTTGATACCCTCAACATGTTGTGAGAAGTCAACTTGATTGATCCTTCAACATCGGGTAATTTCTTGATCTTCTTTTGCGACTTGCCTCCAATCTTAATGTTTGGTGGCAATGAAGCGTAATCAACCTCTGTCAACTGGAATGTCAATTTCGGCGACTCCTTGACCGGATGTTTGTTGTACAAGATAGGTTGACCAATCCATCGAGGCAAAATTATTCTCAAGTCTTGCACCAACGCGTAATTCTTGTGCAAGTTGGACAAGTCCTTGAACTGGAACGAACACAAATCTCTATAATTACCCAACTCGGAGGAGTACTCGAAAACTCGAAGAGTCAAATCTGGAGGGAAAAACTTGCTAGCAATGATCGGATAATATCTCAAGTCAACGTCCTTGCCATTGGAAGACAGAGTAGTTATTTGGTCGACATTGAGGATCGAATCAACTGCTTTGCTCGATGGATTGTTCTTGAAGTTTGGTGCACTGTATCTATCCCAATATATCTTCTTGTTCACTTGCAACAACTTCATTATGGTGTCACCGTAATCGCTGATAGAAGTCGCGTATTGATCTTCAGTAGAACTGATGAAATCAGAAACACTGGAAACGCCGTTTTCATTCGATGTCGGGAAATCAATCACACTGGTGTTTGTAGAAGTTGATGGTGACGACTGGTTGGAGGCTCCGATCTTGGGCGCTTTCTTGCCAAAATACTTCAACTTCTTGATACTAGCACTATTGCCATCTGTAGGTTTGCTGTTGAGTTTCATATTTTTCAACTCTTCTCTTAACTGGAGGTCAAAGTCTTCTTCGTACAATGCATAATCTCTGAAGATAGAGTTCAACATAATGATACCAAGATAGAACCGATCATCTTCAGACACTTCCGGCTTGCTCTTCTTAAATCTCGATGAGTTGTCAAGCGTGTTGATATCCAAGAATGGGTACAGGGAAATCAAGTCATCATAATACACCTCAACATTCAAAAACGACGACTCTTTGATCGTGACCAATAATTTCCCCGACTTAATCTCCACGTCACACCAGTTGTTCAATGTGTGCTTCGATTGGTGCGATTGCACTAGGATTTCCAATTCACGAGTTCTGTCTTCCAACTCTTTGCCTGACAAGAATGATGATCTGCCTTTGTTGGGGAAAGTCTGCAACACCCTACACGTGAGCAAATCCCACAACTCAATGTCCCCGTTGACGTACAAGACCATGATCTTTCTTCTATCACTGATCATCTTCTTTGCCACAATACTCTTGGGGACCAAGTTGTACTGTTCTATTGGTAACATGTTGAACGGTACAAGTGTCACCTGCTCGGCCGGGATTGGGTTTAACAAAATCTCTACTGGCGTCAAATCAAGTCTATCTTCGTCGTCGTTGCTACTGTTTTTCTGTAATTGTAGTCGTTGTCCTTCTTCCTCGTCCTTGTATGCGTTGATAAACTCGCCAGATGGACCGCCATTCACGTTCAAGAATATCGAAGTGTACTCATCTTTGCTTTCGTGATTGAATTCTCCGTCATCGGCGTCTAATGTTGGCGGAGTGCCGTCTGGGTTTGCCGAGTGGCTGAATGTACTTTGTAGGTCAACATTATTAGGGTTTGTGTCCATGGACAAGTGACTTATCAAATCATAAAAATCTGAATTCAAGTCGTCGTTCTGAGTATTTGATTGTACATCGTTAATCAAAGAATCGTCTGGGAATGCGTTCTCACGGTTCACCGAATAGTCCAACCCATGTCGAAGGTACTGGTACTGTGCTAATTGAGATGTATCTGGGATGGTAAATCTATCTAATGACTTGTAGTTGGTTGCAAACAACGTGTCTTCTTTCAGTTCGTGGCAAATAGACAAAATTGGGGAAGAGCATTTGGCAACAAAGGTTGAAATGCCTAGTTTTTCGTCCAACACGGTGTTTTCGTTAGGATTGTAACCAAACTCATTGTTCTTGTCATGGATGAAAAGCCTTGATAAATCTGTTTTCACTATATTCCCGTCATTGTCACCAGAATAGAAATTCTTAAACTCGTTGTCTGTGCTGTACAAGGACCACACGGAGTAGTCATGAATATCAAAGTTTTTGTAGACTTTGAATGTACGCAAGTCCCAAAGCTTGATAGTTGTGTCGGATGATCCACTTAATATAAACTTGTCGTTCATAAGCAAGCACCTGATGTTGTCTTGGTGCCCAATCAAGTTTCGGATAAACGGGTTGGCCGTTCTCTTGTCAAACACGTTAATGGTGTTGCTTGGTCCGCCAGCACTTATGATATTTGAGTTGTTATTGGCCAATGAATAGATGGACGTTATGGAGGACCCCGTGGCTCTATTTTCCAAGCTCTGTAGCGGCTTCAACTGGTTGAGATCCCAAACCACCATGCGGCCGTCTAAGCCCCCGCTTACTATTGTTGGCTGGCTCTGGAATGGCGACAATTTTTTGATATAGTCTGTATGAATGTTGGGCAATTTATGTATGGCTGACGACGAATCGCCGTCATCAAGGGAGAACAAATCCAAAATTTTGATTGATAGATCGCTCGAACACGAGATCAAGTTCTTGTCATTGTTGATGAGCTGTAGATCATTTATCCAGTCGAAATGAAGGTTATGGTTCTTGGTGATGGAGAATGTGGATTCTTTACTCAATGATTTGTAAGCAATTGGGTTTGAAGAAATGGAGGTTTCCAACCGTAATATCTTCTCATCCAAATCTAAGCATTCCGGGAACGAGTCCGGATGTGAGTGTGGTTGTTCTTGTAGGTTACTGGACTCCCATATCTTGATGTTGCCATCTCTACCTGCGGTATATAGTTGGGAGGTTAGCGGGGAGTACTGGATGGAGTTGATCGGTAGGATGTGGTTTTCGTTTGTGCTGGAGTCGCCCAAGACGTAGGATATGCCCTTTTTGGTTTTGACATAAGAAGTGTCCGACGGAGTAGATGATAGTACAGAAGGGTTGTCGTTGTTGTTTTGGGTGGTGGTGGTGTTGTTGGTGTTGGCAGTGCTAGTGGTGCTGCCAACAGTTGTCATGGTTGTCTGGGAGAGTAGATGTGCTGCCAGATGGTGAAGCTGTTGGTTGTAAAAATGGAATGAAAATTTGTTGTAAAAAAGAAAAAAAAAAGGGCAGCTATGTTAATAATTTCTGGTTGTCTCTCTCGTATGTAAGTAAATTTTTTTTGCTTAACAGTTAGATTGCCTGCTGCTCTCTCCAGCTGCTACTCCTCCTCCTTTTTAATTGAGACTGTCGATAGCCAAAAGTATTTGTCAAGAGGAATTACAAAAAAAGAGACAGACAGACAGAGAGAGATAGAGAGAAGTAGATAGATGGAGCCAGGGGGTTCTTGGGATAGCGAATAGGAGGTGGTGTAGAGAACTGTGTGTAAGCGATCCCTGGCTTCCCCCATTATTCCGGCCGTGTGGGTGGTCAATGTGTAGAATAATTTTTCATCAATGGGCAATAATTCACCAGAACAATGGGGACACATAATTTAAAAATCTAACAGACATGAAGGCATCAACAATGGAAAAGAAACTTCCAGTATCAAACGTTATATGCTGAGTAATGTATGCACCGACAGTTGCAGTCTTCCATGTACCAATTTGCAAGGCGGCCCAAAGAGAATGGCGAAGAAGTGCTAACTAACCGTTGCAATGGATTGCCATCGAGCGAAACTGTTGGGGGTGGTGATAAATTAGACACGACAAATAGTTTTGACCCGAGGGGGTTACGAAATTAAGCGCTCCCGTTAATTGAGCGGCGTTTTGTGTTATCAATCAGGTAAATCTTGCTCGCGGTAATTAATGCTAGCCATCGGGTATAGCCCGAGTATTGGGCTGTGCCATTGGCGTTGAAGAGATGGGCTTGTCGTCTGATTTGGATCTACAATAATTGGCAAAAAAAAAGTCTAAAGGTTGTTTGGAATAGCTTCTTGTCATTGTCTGGGTATTTTTGGGCATTTTTGCATGGATGCGTTGGTGGGTTTTTCTTGCGGGCAACCCATCGTGGCATTTATGTAGTTGTCCGCTCCCCACTCTCTCTCTCTCTTGCATTTGCTGTGGGAAAATTGCGACACGGACATCAACACGGATACACGACACAGAACCGGATAACTCACGACACACGACACGCCAAAGAAAAAAATAAACAGGGAAAAAAAAACACTAGCGATACACGTCTTACAACCAAGAGAACCACCATGGCAAAACAAACCAAAGAAGAGATTGCACTACAGCTAAAGTCAGCTATATACCTCCATGTGGCGAAAATAGTCGAGGAAAAAGTCAAAGATTTGAACCAGGAAGAAGATAACTCCAACGACAACAGCATAATAGCCACTCCAACATTCATAGCCCAATTAGTCGAACTAGTATATAATCAATTGATCAACCTTGGGGAGGATTTGGAGTTGTTCTGTCATCATGCTGGCAGAGACATTGTTGAACCACTGGATCTATATATGGTGACGAGGAAAAACCCAACTTTGCAACAGTTTTTGAAAGATATCGAGCAGAAGAACAAAGAATAGTGGGGGGAGTTATGGTACCCAGTGTTTGAGGTCACTTGGGAGATGAGTATTACGGTTTTTATGCTAGTCTACGGAAAGTCATTCAAGAGGAATATGACCAACAGAGACAGTACTCCAGTATCACATTTCAGGTGCCCTATATAGCATTGCGTGTAGCTCAGGCTCAAAGGAAGTGTTTTTATAGGTAGATTTCATATTTTTGGAGCGGTTTCTTCATGTCACGTCGCTTATGAATCAATCATGCTAGTTTGCGCTTCAGGGCTACAAATTACCAAATCAACTTGGATACGAGAAAATTGAGTATACGATTCACCCAACATTTACTACAAGTTTCATGCAAATTTTTACCACTTTTCTTGCAACTCAAAAAGAAAGAGTTTGAAAGTGCTAGTGTTACAGATGTTCACTATCTGATGTCAACATAGGCACATGCCACCCAGATCTGTCAGTGCCATAGAGAGTAGCTCTACATTACCATTACCGCAATCATTACCCTCTCCCCTTATTCTCCTATTTTGACACTTCACCCCGGGACAGCCACCAACGCGCATCATGCAAACAATAGCGCAGGTCATTCGCTAGTGGTCCCTTTTCTGAGCTTTCTGCTCATTGGCTGTGACCTTGGTGTGGCCAGAAATCGGACATTTCCCCAGAGTCGTGCACAATGGATCAACAAATTTCCCCAGTATTTGCAACCACTGAGAGTGACCTGGCGATGGGGGATATTTGCGCGCGACGGGTTCCGAATGTGTAGAGTATATTTAAGAGAGGCTGTTGCGTGGGGAGCAACCAGTGAATAAGATTGATTATAGGTACCTTGTGATGAAACAGCAGCTTGGGGGGGGGGGAATGTTGGAGGGAATAGGGGTTGATGTGTGAGAAAGTCGGTAATGTAACACCAGAAAACGTTTTGTTTTTCTTTGCTTAAGGGAGGCAATAAAGTCTTACGATTATACATACATGCCCAGCTGGGGGGAGACATGAAATTTCTCATCCACCTCCTTAAACACCCAACCACTAGACAATTTTAACACTCACACTACTCTTGTATTTTATTCACCCTTCTGTGGTTGTTGTTGTTGTCTCTCCTTTTTGTGTGTAGTTGGTTTGTTGTCTATCAGATGTGTCAACAGATACACGCACATCCCCCCTTGTGTAACCATATACGATATTATAGTCTATAGATAGAGATGTGAATGGGAATATAGAAAATAAGGAAAGTGAAGAATGATTGGTTGAATTAGAAAGAAAACTACGAAAGAATTAAAGAAATCGGGAAACTCCTTGATTTGCTTTGCTGGGGCGGGACTTTATTGTTGTGTTGTAAAAAAAAATGATGATGTAGATTTCTTTTTAATGTGGGGAGATTTTTCTGCCCATATTATTTGCATTTACTCATTGGTTTATTTTTTCGCATTCTTAGCCCTCTTTCTGTTATCCTTTGGTCTCTGTCTCCCTTATCCTCGTACGCACTAACAAAAAAACCACCCCAGCCAACCGTTCTCCTCATTTATTGGTTGCAAGATTATACCTTCCCCAAATCTTACCACCCACTCAACACCCAACAGTATAAATAGTCCACTTTTTTCTCTACTTCCACCTCCAATCTTGCCCTTTTTCTTTCCTTTCTTCACCCACACATTTTGTATCCCCCCATACAATCTGTATCAACCCCCCCCTAGCCGCTGCTTTACAATTTTGTTTCTACGACACAGTTTTCCCCTTTAGTTTCCCCCCTACTCAAGAACCTGTTTCCAAGATGAGCTACGATGCTGACAGAAAGCGTAAGCTTTCCCAAGAAGAACAAGAAGAAACCATGAAGAAGGTTGGTGAAGACATGGTCATGGCCCAAGAAGAAGAAGACGAAGATGACGCTTTTGACGACGACGACGAAGAAGAAGAGGATGAGGAAGAGGGCCCAACCCTCCAAGAAATGGTTTCCAGAGACCGCGCCAATTCTTTGATTAACGAGTTTATCAACAATGAAAAGGAGGAGCTTAGAAGAATGTTGAAGGAGGTCCAACAGGAGAACGAGTCGTTGAAGAAGATCTTGAAGAGAGACTACAACGTCTCCTACCACGCCGTTAAGAAGGATTATGAAATGTGATGATGATGATGATTTTTACGAAGTTACTGATTTGACGAAATGTTTTTATACTTTACATAGCTATCTACATAAATTTTTTAAACGAATTGTACTGATGATAGTGTAGTGTGGGTCGTTTGTGTAGGCCCATGGGATTCACTGTTTGTAGGACACGGCAGGCTATTCAGGATAGCCAAGAGAAGTGAAGCATGTTCTGAAAGTGGCGCTTTCTCTAGGGGGTCGAGTTGGAGCAAGGCCTGAAGATAGATGTGCAGCTTGGTTGTAGCTCTGTTTCTAGCTCATCGAGTATCAGCAATTGGGCCTGTACTGGGTTAAGGGTGGCGGTGTTGTTGTCGTCGCTTGAGTGGAGTCTACAGAGGTGAGTTGTAAATAAATAAGAACAATATACATTTATGCTTGTACAAAAGACAGCGTGCTAGATTGGACAGCAGAGTCCATGGGCGAGGTTAGTAGGGACACAAGAAGGGAAAAAAAGTAAACAATAGGATCACTAATAAATGAAACCATTACATGCTCTTATCATGGATAGCACGATAAATGAAACTCAACATGAGGAGGATTGTTGATTTGTTTCTCCCTTTTGTTCGTCCAGATTTTTCCCCCTAACTGAGCAACGTGCACGACCAGAGCGTCCAACACACACACACACACTCTACGGTCATTGGTTCCACCACCACAACTCTCTCTGCAATCGCAGAGCTGGGCCATGACGAGTACGCGTGGGACAGTGTAGCTGTATATGAGAGCTGGTACTTCGATTAGCCTATCTACTAGAGGGCCTGCTAGCTTGTTCCATAAGTGCCTCTCATGGCAACATAGAGTATGACGAGTGCTCAGTGGAATGGCACAACTCTACATACGTTTCCTGGTGTAACACAACACACAATAAACTAATGGTATACATTCATGAATATACATGATGGTCCTAGATCTGGATAAAGGGGATATCCCCGAGTAGGTTAGTAAACGAATTAATGGCACATTCTACGATAATCCAAAGAAATACTAGGCAATCCTAACACTAAGTCAGGGCCTAATCCGAAGAAAAAGACAGGAAGAAGAATTGGGTTGAACAATCTGCGATCTTCATTAATGAGAATCTGACCTCCACCACCGTGAGAGAAACAGAGAGAAAAAAACCCAAAGTGCACGACCATATCTGGCTTTAATTTCCACACTCCATAAAGTTCTATCTCCGTGCCACACACACAAGCTCATCCACACATGCACATGCAATGTATGCCACCAGACACCAAGAAGTTCTATCGAGACAGCTACGGGGACGGCTCAGCCCCATGGTAACCACCTACACTCCGTTTCTTTTTTTTATGGCAGAGGACAGCGAATCCAAGACCAAAACTCCACTTCTCCAATTGCACCGGCTCATAACCTTTGCTCTATAGTGACAATGAGATCCCACCGAGCACAAAGAGATGGAGACGAACAACACAGCTTTGGTGTCCTGCTATTGGCCCGAGTAGGTTGGAAAGCGGGGGAAAACTAGAATATTTAGTGTTTTTGACGTAGGCCAGATGACGTGCAATCTGAGCCACAAAAAACGCGGTACTGGTCGTGTGTGTGGTTTGTCGCGGTAGCAGCACACGAACAAAGAAGCCGGGGGCTAGTGGGAGCTGGGGCGACTACGTCACGTGCTCGTGGTCCCTCCACGATTTTGCCTCGGCTCGTGTCTGTCGGTACTTTAATGTCATTATCAGACGCATAATGAAAATAGGAGAGAGATGGGTGTGTGTGGGTGTGTGTAGGCTAAGTAGGTTGTGTGGATGAGTTTATGTGGGTGAGTCATGTGACTCTGACTTACGTCGTCTCTGTCTAATACCCAGCTCACCCACGATGACTAGTGGTTGACTAAACACTAAAAAATGGAACACCCAGCTCAGTTGCCCAGCTGACTCGCAAAACAAAGCAACGAGAAAATTTTTTTTTTCGCAGTGAATTTTTCACGCTGCATTTCTTGTTATAAAAAAGAAACTATAAACAAACCAGAACTTAAACATCCACATCTTCTTCTTTTTCTTATTCCTCTTACTTTTCTTCCTTGTTACAACTTTCTAGTCTCTCGTTAGGTTCTAACTCATACTCCATGTCATCATTACCTATTCCTACATGGGACACCCCGTTCGGCGTCCAGTTATGGCCGCTCTTTGATTCTAGCATTGCATATCTCACAAACAACAGATTCGTGCCATCCGAGTTCCAGTTCGTGCAAGGCGAGTTACCCTTTTCCACCTTGTCCTCGGCATTGACCGCCATCTCCATATACTACACCGTTATCTTTGGCGGAGACTTCATCTTCAAGAAGTTTGAGATCAAGCCGTTTGTCTTGAACGGGTTGTTCCAAGTGCACAACATCTTCTTGACCACTTTGTCCTTGACCTTGCT
>JAJSEA010000547.1:0-14626 GCA_026724345.1 Candida sp. AC06 | reverse complement strand
ACGTTAGAAGGATTGTCGGAGCGTTTCCCAAGCAGCTTCAAGCTGAAGTTGACTCCCGAGCAGAGATTGGAGAACCTTGCCAACCACGCTAAGGAATTGAAGGAGTTTAACCAAAGAACCATCGATACAGAAAACACCTTGCAGTATAAAATAAGAATGAAATCAGCTTCCATTGATGGTAGAGACACCTTCCATAGTGTGTTGCCAAGCACAAAGTTCAAAGACTGGAAGGTCACTTACACCATTACAAAGAAGAAGACAGATACAAAGAGGGTTATCCAGCTGCTTGACTTGGGCATAAGGGCGCTCACTTCCGAGCTACGTGAGTCCAAAGTTTCTCCGTTCAGACGCAAGATGGATATGATACATACTGCCTATGAAAAGATTGGTTCAATCAGAAAGAAGGCTTGGGAGGCTAAGGAAGGGAAGCCAGTGGTGTATGAGCCCAAGTATAAGTTTTAAAGAGCTACACCACACCACACCACACCATTAGCATTACTGTATATAGTACATGAATAGAAGAGTTTTTGTATAGAGGGAACCTCCCCCATAATCTGCTCTTCTCTTGATAACCGAAATCACAAGTGGTTCGGTTCGGCAGTAACGTGAAGTTACACAATGTGGTAGGTGTAGATAATAACTTTATGCCTGGTTACGTCGACGAACGAAACGGGTTGCCGCAAACACAAAATTAGGAACTGGTGGCGAAAAATTCTCGTGCGATTTCTCACGGACCAGGGTGGCCGGTGAGGAGAATTTTCTCTTTATTTTTTTTTTGCTGCCGCCCACACGCGTCGGGGGTTTGGGTTGGGGGGCCCCATTGTAGGGCGGGACTCAACTCAGCTGAAAAGTCAGAGGGAGAGAGAGAGGGCGAGAGAAAAAATAAAATACCTGACGGATCTGTTGGGGGATGCCGTTGCAGAAATCCCCTCCTCCTCTTACTCCCTGTCCGTGGGGCCACAGCGGGAGTATGTATGTAACTTTTTCAGATGGAGGTGGAGTAGTAGACTCCTCTTTCCCACCCACCGCCAGTGTGACTCAGAAATATTTCAGATGAGTCAAAGTGTTCCCATTAGCTCTTCCGTTGACCCTGTGAGTCGCGATAAGCAAGCTGCATACCACGGAGTTTTCACTCTGGAAAAGACCCATGAGACCGAATGTATGGGAAACTCACAGAGCCGCTGATAATCTCTACAGATATTACGTAATGTTTGTCATTACTTGTCATCGTGCATTCGTATTATCACACAAACAAACATCCCCCTAGAGAATTTTGGAAGAAGGAGGGAATTTGTGAGATATCCCAGATTTCTGGGAATGGCCACCACGTTGTGTGTTGTGCGGGTTTTGGGCGAGTGCTGTCCTCTCCTGCCGCGGGCCATGGCCATGGCCACGCCCCTCCAGTCACTCGTTTCAGAAATAAGAAAAAAATTTTTCTTCTTCTCTTCTTCTTCTGCACATTTTTTTTTGATGCTGATAACACACCACCTACGCACACACGGATTGGCTCCTTTTTATTTTTACTTTCTCTGTTTTGCATGTTAGCCTAATCGGGTAAAGATATTCGGATTATTATCCCGTTGCTCGTTCAAGCGGACGCGGACCACACCCACCACAAAAGCAAAATAGAGAAAAAAAGCAACACCATGCTAAAAAAGAAAGCACGGAAAACCTCTCCTCCCTCCCCTCTGACCCTCAAATCCCATAACCTGCCCGGGACTCGGAGCGTGGAGAATGGGGGGAAGAGACATGGAGGGTTCAAATAGTTATTGAGAGATAGTGTTGGGGGGAGGGATATTCTACGCCACCTTGACAATCTTTGGATCTCTTTTTTTGTTGAGAAGGATCTATCCCTTTCGGACAGTATAAAGTTCGTATCTTCGGAACAATTCAGTGGGGCGTGTATAGGTTGACAAGATAGAGAAGTTTACAGGTTTTATGTTCCCCTCCTTTGTAATAGGCGTAATTTGCAAAAAAAAAAAAGGAAGGGCTAGAAATGAAATGCCATCGACGTAACCTGTAAAAAAAAAAAAAAATTCTCTCGTTCCTTTTTCCTGTGGTTGTAGGTTCCGTTGGTGCACACCTGGTGACAGCGGTGGCAGCAGCACCAGCGGAACAGCAGCCGAAGCAGATGAGTAAGAAAAGAAAAAATTACAAAAATTGCCAAAAACATGACACTGTATATAATATAACCAAATATCCAACCTTTTCTTACATTTCTTCTTCCTACTCTGTTCTTTCTTTAAATTAAACTACTTTCATTTATTCAGAAGTATCTACTCCCCAACCAACAGTTGTTACAACAACTCATACACACATATATCCTAGAGCATGACTAATAATCACAAAGTCACATTTGATTTCTTTGACAGTAATACTCCGATGCAACAAACACAGCGAAATAAACAACTACCACCGATCTCAACCTCAAGCGAATATGAATACTCCACCAGCCCAAATAGCCCCAACCCAGCAAACTTGAAGTTCATCAACTCTTCCTCCTCCTTGAACTCCCTCTTTGACAATGCACCTCCTTACAACCGATCCACCTCAACTGCCACTATAACTCCGGTGTTATCTAGAAACGACTCCAACTTGTTCAAAGCCAACTATAGCTTGGTGCAACAGTTCCACCCAACCATCCAGGAACTTGAATTCACCAAAACCGTCGACTCCAAGTTATTGCAGCACTCTCAGAAGCAACAACAACAACAACAACAACATCAGCAAAAACTCATTGCTGTCTTGGTTGGTTTGCCAGCTAGCGGGAAGTCCACTGTCTGCAAACAACTCGAAACCTTCATCAACACATCCACGCCATTCAAATCCAAAATCTACAATGCCGGGGACGTGAGAAGAAGAAAATCATGCAGCGAGTTCAACGACGCCAAGTTCTTTGACCCAAAGAACGAGCAAGGCAAGAGGGAAAGAGAGCTCTACGCCACCATCACTGTGAACAACTTGATCAACGACTTGAACTCTAACATGGTTGACGTTGGGTTCTTGGACGCCACGAATACCACGTTGGCCAGAAGACAGCGCATGATCAACACCTTGCACGCCAGCATCCCCAACGGCAAGGTTGTCATCTTGGACGTCCAGTGCAACAGCGACAGGTTGTTGAACTACAACATCAGCTGCAAGTCCAGCAACAACGACTACAAGGACAAGGACTACTCCTTGGCGATCCGTGACTTCAATGAAAGATCAAAGAACTACAAGAAGGCATACCAGCCAATTACCCAGGAGGAATTGGACGGTTATGGCGACAAGGTCGACATGTATGTTAAGTGCATCAATGCTGGTGAATCATTTGAGTTTAGCAACGTCAAGGACAGCTTTGTCAACGACGAGCAGAAGGACCAGTATCCTTGGTATGACATCTTGTCTAGTTTTAAAGACAACTATTATGAATTGGAAGGTAAGAAGTATTTTGAAAAGGTTAACAATTGGTATAATTAGGATTAGGGTTCTTTTATTGTTATTATTATTATTATTATTATTATTTTGGGTTATTTGAGGTTTTTATTCTTAGAATGTTTGATTTTTATTGTTTTTCTGTATAGATAGTTTATAGAGAAAGTGATACACTTAGAGATAGATTATATGACGGATTTTTTTATTATGGTTTACTTGCATTCTACTCAGTAATTACCACCTCTCAATCCTGGGATTACACGGGACGAACCACTGCTGCCACTTCCTCCGAAGTCCCGGAGACCCGGCACTGATGAACCGCCACGGCCACCATTTCCAGAGCCTGAATTTCTTGCGCCGTTAACGTTGTTTGCAGCAGCAGCAGCAGCAGCGTTCTTGGGGTCTTCCATGACCGCATTGACGTTGTTGTTGACGGTGTAGTACCATGCTCCGGTCTTGTCGTCGGTGTAAACCGCGTCTTTCCATGCCATAGGATCATTCGGTCTGGCACGAGACCAGAATCTCGCCGTCTTGTCTGAACCGGCAGTACACAATAAATGGCCCATTGGATGGTACTCTAATGCATGGATAGCCTTTTCGTGAGCATATGGAATCTTTTGAATAGCATCGACAGTATTGGTGGGGACGTTCGCAGCACCGCCACCGCTGTTTCTCTTTGGGATAGATTCGTTAGAGTCTGGGATGTAGGAGTCAAGTAGGAAGTTGCTTATTGAACCATTGTAAGCAGCGGTAGTGACCATCGAGGCATGCACGGGGTGCCATGCCACACACGACAAATCAGTCTCAGAATCTCTTATAACCAACATGTCCTTCATGATTCTGATATCGAAAATCCTGCAACTTCTGTCTCTCGACACAGACGCTAACAATCTTGCGGTGCCGTTAGGCTGGAATCTCGTCTTGTTCACCGTGTGCTTGAATCCATGCAATGTAGAAATACAAGTCGACTGTCTTGGATCCCACAACTTGATCAAGTTATCCTTCGATCCACTCACAATCAACCCCAAATCAGGATGCCAGTCGCAACTCTTAACTTCCCAATTGTGTCCCTTCAACGTCCTTTCTTCCTTACCGTTATTGAAATTCCAAATCTTCAACACCGAATCATCACCACACGTTAAAAACTTCAGATCGTTGGGCGAAAAGGCGATATCTCTAATCCCGTTCGAATGGGCGTTTATATTATTAACATTGTTGAAATTAGGCTGCCAGTACTTGACAACCCCGTTCTGATCACCACTCAATAACCACTCATCATGGTTACTGTACTTCATCGACAAGATAGCACTTTCATGGGCCTGCATAATAGTCTCAAAGTTGAACGTCATCCCGTTCCACAATGTCAACTCTCCAGAGTGGGACGCAACCACCAACCTTCTTCCCTCGGGCGTCCATTTAACAGTGTTTATGGTGTGTTTGACTTTATTGGACGACAAATGCACAAACTTGGACTGAACGTCCATCACAGCCATGTTGTTTTTATTGTTTCTTCTATTTAGGTTATTACTTGAACCGTACGCCATAGAGGGTAACAAGTCAATCAAATAAGAAGATTCCGGTCGTATCTTCCCTATAGGCTGCTGTGCATGGCTCGTCAACCCCAAGGACTTCTCAATGTACCATCGTCCCATGTTATTCCCATGGTCTGCTATTCTCCTAAACGCTTGTTTCTTCTCCTGACTCGCCAATTGTTGTTCGAGGTTTTGCTGGTAGGCTAGGTACTTTTCCTGCAGCTTAGGGTCTCGTGGTTTGTTAACACGTCCATTGGAATGATTGTGGCGATTGCCACCGTAATGATTGTTGTTTCTTCTATACATCGGTGCTTGACTAGCGTTATCTTGTTGCTGCAACCAAAGCAAAGGGCTGGAAAATTTTTTTGTTGACTGTTGGTAAGAGAAAAAGAAGAAAGACAATCGCGAGATTAGAGTCACGTGAGAGATCTTTCAAGAGAGAGAGACAGACATATTCGGTCTGGAGCCACGTCTGACAAACTATAACCCATTGGGTTTAGCTTTCCACCGGCTGTCTCAAAGTATAGCTGTGGATTGAGCACAGGGGGATCCACAGTTTTCTGCCTTACATTGTTCATATGATTCTTTTTTTTTTTCCTTCCACCTTAACTTAAGCAGTCACATTTTCTTAGGCAATTTTCTTCTTTTTCTGTGGAAGTCTGGCTAGCCCACATGTCTTTTTTCCACTGCCTTAAGCTGACTAAATAAATACTCCGCTTCTGAGTCCACCACAAAACACCCACATATTTATTTCAACCCATCCTGCAACCATGGTCGAAGTATACTTCCACGACGAAAAGGACACCCTTGATAACTTCACAGAGGCACACAACTCGGGCGAGCCAGTCAGTTTCGCTCAGCTTGAAGAGTTGGGAGTCATCTACAGGTACATCACCAGCCAGGACGACTTGGACAGCTTGGCCAAGGAAAGAGACTACAAGAACAGGGACGTTGTCAACTTGAACTTGGCTGCTTTCAACAACGACCTTGATGCATACAACGCCAAAATGCAGCAGTTTTACAAAGAACACTACCATGAGGATGAAGAGATCAGATACATTGTGGACGGCGAAGGGTACTTTGACGTCAGGGACAAGAACGAGCGCTGGATCAGGGCAAAGTTGACCAAGTTCGACTTGTTGATCTTGCCTGCTGGTATCTACCATAGATTCACCTTGACTGACGACTTGAAACAAGTCACGGCTGTCAGATTGTTCAAGGATGAGCCTAAATGGGAAGCCATTAATAGAGACACCGGTAGAGAAACATTTGCCCGTGAAGAATACGCCAAGAGCATTGCCGTGTAGGTATATACCTAGATATGTTTATTTATTGATTAAAGAATGTATGTGTGTGTTTTATTATCCTTTGACTATCTTGATTTTGTTTGAAGTTATCCAGCTCTCCAACTTCTTTCTGCTCTCAGTCAACTCCTTATCCAACTTCTCACGCTCCGTCTTCAATTCCTTGATCTCGGTGTTTAGGATCTTGATCACGTCGTCGACGGATTTCTCAACCAACACGCCACCGATCATCTTGAAGCATTTACGGTTGGTTCTCTTCTCGGGAGCAATCGAGCTCAAGGACTGGTCGACTATGAGATGTTCTTGCAATTGAGAGGTTATGGTGCCTAGCTGCGACTCCAATTCGGCTATCATCTCCTGTGACCTGTTGTACTCCTGTTGTAAAATCTGGGACTTCCTTTCATCGGATATGGTGTCTGACATGGTTGGTGTTGGTGTTGGTGGAACTCTAGATTTTTCCACCGCCAGAATTTTTTTTCTTCCTTCGAGTTGGCAACATCGATTGATGGATCCAGAAAAAGGGCTCTGTCTTTATCAAGCTATTAATCTACAACAATAAACACAAAAAATCAAGCGAACTATAAGCAAAACAAACACACCTACTCTTCTTCGTCTTCACCAGTGGTTGGGATCTTGTCTAAGTTGTTCAACAATTCAGTCAATTTCTTCGCACCGAGTTCAAAGTATTCTTTCTGAGCACGAACCAACACCTTCAACAAGTCAATGTTCTTCGAAGGCTTCAAAAGCTTCTTCATTTCCAAGACAGCAACTTCAGTAGCACTCACAAACTCGTCTTCCTTGCCAATCAATTCTTCGTTTTCAGGATCCAGTTTTTCAAACTTGTTTCTCAAGACGTCAAATTCGCCTCTGGTGGAGTAAACCTTCTTGCGCAACTCATTGACCTTGATGAAGCTCTCGTTCAAGATCCTGACCAACTCTGAGTTTAAGCTACTCATGATCTGTTTATCTTGGTCTAATCTAGCAACGGCGATTTCTTGATAAGTCGAAGAAACTTGCAACAAGGCAAAAGACAACGGGTTCTCTGAGGCTTTCAATTCTTCGCTGTTCTTCAAACACACTTCAGCCAAGTGTCCGTATAAAGTCTTTGGTAATTGTGGAGAAGTTGGTTGGATCTTGACAGTGTCTGTGGATTCTTCACCAGCTGCCCCGCCTTGTTCTTCACCATCCTTGGTGTCTTGCCCAAGCAAGACTTTCTCCAATTCCTGTGGGGAAGAAGCGTTCCTCAACTGGCTGAACTTCTGGCCAATCAACCCACTGACATTAGCGTCCTTGATTCTATTTATAGCGTAGTTACCTGGTGGGTAATCGTAGCTGACTTTACCATAGGTCTCATTGGTTGATTGGATCAAATCGGTGTACAACTTCAACAACAAGTCGCAGTTTGCTTCTAATTGCAAGTAATCCTGAGGCAACTCACTGATTTCGATATCACCGTTGGTGTTCTTGGCTAATTGCTCCAAGTGCTTGAGCTGTTCGGAAATCAACTGGGACGTTTTCGAAGTGTATGGCTGGATCGACTTGCTCAACAGGTCGCCTGTCTTGCTGAAAGACTCCTTGACTTGGTCAACGGTAGGCAACGACTCCTGGAACGACTTGAAGTCAAATGATGGGAATGAGAATGACATTGTGGGTAGTTTGGGTGGACTTTTTTGGTGGGAGGTGGAGGGGGGAGGCCAGATCATAAAGGTGTTGGTTTCCTGTGTTTTTTTTTTCTGGGTTCGAGTGTGGGTGTGTGTGTTGGCCAAAAAAAGACGTGAGGATTCCATTTTTAGATTACGAGGGCCAACTGATAGTGCCAAAGGGATGGAGAGGGCTGTGGGTTTCAATGGGTCACTACGAGCATGACGTGGGATTGTTGCAGGTTAAACAAGTTACGCTTCTGGAGTAGCAACAGCTAGTGAGCTCTACGGAGACAGATGAGCAGAGCCTCCAGTGTTGCCTCGAGATGTCGCATGCCACTTTCATGTCGTGCGACAACCCATTACAACAATCTGCCTCTGAAAAATCGTGAACACCACCAGCCTTATATGACAAGCTCAATCATGACAGAGGCTACCGCCCCATACTACAAGAAACAGGCATCGTATCAAGATAAACGATATACGCAAAACAAGTCTGGTCTCATTGAGCCAATCATACGGCATCGAATCCAGGACTCCATCTTCTACAAGCAACATCTATACCTCACCAACGAAGCCACCATACTTCCCGTCATCACCCAGCATGTGGATTTCATCGGCGGCACAGATTCGTCCAACCGACCAAGCGTGTTCATCTCGTGTTTATTCCGAATGCTAGAACTAGAGCCATCCAAGGAGATAATCACGACGTACCTCACCCAGCTCAACTTTAACGAGTTCAAGTACCTCACGGCACTAACGTTGATTTACATCCGACTAGTGTACAAGAGCGAAGAGATATACACGATCTTTGACCCTTATTTCCAGGACTTCAGGAAACTTAGGGTGAAGTTGAAGAGCCCCGTGTTTGACCTGATGAGAATCCCCAGACATTATACCATCTCGCACATGGACGAGTGGGTCGATGAGTTGTTGACAAATGAGAGAGTGATTGATTTGATCCTACCCCGACTCGTGCCTAGGATGACCTTGGTGGAACGTGGCTTGGTTACGCCTAGAAAGTACTATGTTGAACATGAGGAGGTGAAGGAGGGAGCCAGTGATGATGATGATGACGACGATGAGTATGTCAGTGATAGTGATTGATGTGTGCACTCTGTATTGGCCGTCAACACACGAGAGAGTATTCCAGGAGCTCCCGTCTTCTCTACATCGCTGGATGTACTAATATTTCAGGACAGAGAGTTAATGAAATGGATGTGCTTTCCTGTTAGCGTTTAGAGTTATCACATGAATAACCTACAGGTGTGACTTTTAGTTGTGTATAGAATGACAGAACGAATAAACAAGTGTATATTAAGTAAACTTAAAGTAGTTTCTTCTGAGAAACCAGGTTAGACTGGGGTATGTGAAGTTAGTAGCATTTCTCATACTTCTTCCATGAAAACACTTCAGGGTTACCAAGAGTTCTCTCACTAGGCAATAAAGAAGACCTGGTGCAAATTTCTTCCGCACCAGATGGCAGTTGCTGAGTTTTTATACTGTCTGAATAAGAAAATCTAAGGGGTATATGTGTGTGTGTGTGTGTGTGTGTGTGTGTGTGTGTGTGTGTGTGTGGATAATTGTGCACGTGCTACAAATTACCAATATACAGTACGTTCAATTGTCAACCCCGAAATCTAAGACCAATTAAAGCAGCAACATACGTCATACGTATGGAGGAAGTGAGCGTAAGAACCTTATATTTCCAAGGTTACAGTGACAGCAAGACTAGTGATAAGGTTGTTGGCTGTGCCGCGAGAAGAGTAATTATGGTAACCAGTGAGACATCATGAGATGTAGCAGCGATTGTGATCTGGCATCACCCAGATTGGTAACCTCTCACACTCTCACACTTACTATCAAACACAGCTTATCTGAGCTGCTCTAAAGAGATTGGTCATCGTTGCCCTATAAGATTGTGCGGGGTCCACCTTCATTGGTCCAATGAACCCCCATGCAAAGCGAAACAAAAATCCTAGTCTTTTCTTTAGACCACATATACGTTGCTTCACACTCTGGAACCAGCTACCTCACATCCTCCATAGCACCATCTACTCCAGTGCTATCACCATTCCCAACGCGTTACGAACTCTGAGATTTCGATTCCGCGTTTTCTCGTTTCAACAACCCCAAATCCAAAGCAAACTCCAACAATCACAGCAAGAAAAAAAATAAAAAATCCATGACGTATTGCCCAAACCACAACTTTTCTTGCTTCCAATATAAACAACCGATCCGGGATACACAGGCATGGCAATAACGAACTTACTAGAGGCGCAAGACGCGCAATCCGAGGCCAGCATGCACCAGGTGTCCAAGACCAAGATCATATTCATCGTGGCCCTATTCATTGTATCGTTGGCGCTGTTTGTTTTCCAGACCGAGTTCACCTCGCAGGCGTACAAGTTGAAGTTCCTGGAGCCAGTGGTGCTATTGGTCGTGACACACGGGTCGTGGTGGTTGTTGTGGCCGTTGCAGGTCATTTTTGTATCGATGTGGAGAACGTTCAGCAAGATGAGGAAGGCGGATAAGCAGGCGACGATCGTGAGTTCTGGATCGGGCATCCAGTATCAGAGATTGAGCTCGACGTCGGGGTTGTTGGGAGGCGAAGAAGGCGAGGCGATACAGGTGCCTTTGGAACATATCGATTATTACAGCTATTTCAAAAAGTGCATCGTCAAACAGTTTCACAACGTCTACCATACTTCCATCTTGATATACCAGGCCAACGTAAAGGGAGACAGATCGACAACACATTTAAACCTGATTATTGACGAGAGCCCGCATATTTCCAGTTCCAGCTCCATAACCGCTTGCATTAAAACGTTTGCCGCTACACCGTCTATCAGATACGTTTTGTTGAAGGCATTGCTTGTCACTATTGTGTTGACCGTTGCTGGGTTCACCTGGTACGGTGCCATGTCCATGACGTACGCCGCCGATGTGACGGCCATTTACAACTGTTCTGCGTTTACTGCCTACGCATTTGCCATTCCTTTGCTACACGAGAAGTTCTCGTGGTTGAAAGCCAGTTCGGTGATCATCGCCATAAGCGGGGTGTTTGTCGTGGCGTACTCTGGAGATGGCAGCGAGGAGTCAAAGTCCGAGGAAGAAAACCCATACCCTTATAGATTCTGGGGTAACTTGATTATCCTCATTGGCGCGGTGCTTTACGGTTACTACGAGGTGTTGTACAAGAAGTACCTTTGCATTCCGCCACACTTGAGTAAGATTATCACGCCAAGACGTCAGCTGACTTTTGCCAATTTCGTCATGGGATTCTTTGGGTTCTACACATTCAGCATACTTCTGTTTGGTATCATCTTGGTTGAGGTATTCCACATCCACCACTTTAACTTGTTTGACTACGGCGAGAACACGAGAACTATTTGGTTGTACATCTCGGGTTCTATCCTTAGCAACTTGTTATTCAGCGCATCGTTCTTGTCGTTGATGGCATTGACCAGTCCTGTGTTGTCGTCGGTGAGTTCCTTGTTGACGATCTTCTTGATTGGATTGGTTGAGTGGTGGATATTCGGCAACAAGTTGGGCTTCCAGCAACTCGTGGGTGACTTTTTGGTGATTGTGGGGTTTGTCATGTTGACCATAGCATCGTGGAAAGAGATCAGTGAAGGTAACGAGGACGATGAAGTTGAAGCGGTGAGTACGTATTCGTTTGCATTAAGCACAGAAGACAATAGGTAAAGTAGAAATTTCTGCATTTTATACACAGTAATAGTAGAATTAGACACTCATTGTAAGTACACGACAGGATGTTCCAAGCCCTGTCGAGATCAGACATGCAATTGGCCAGACCTCGAAGGTGTCATCTTTTCTTTTACTGCAAAACCTAAACCATAAAAAAGAAAAAAAGCAAAGCAACACACGGAGCCCGAGAACTTGATCTTATCGGGAGTCACGAGCAATCCCCAGCAACGAGCGAGCGGGCGATCCAGAGATGAGTGTGTGCATCGGTTGGAGATAAAAAAACCCCGTTAAAGCCAAAACTAAAAGAAAAAGAAATAAGGAGCACACGAGCGTTATGAATTAAATTGATTTGTCAAATTAATAACACCACGAGCGATTGTTAAAGTCTATATTTGGTAATTGCCCACGAGACCATAACTCTAACGCTGTCTCTTCTCACCTTTGTCAATCGGTGTTGCGGCAATTAACCATGACACAAAACCACAATTGACAATGCAGCTGCACACGCACAATAGACTAAAACAGCTGCGTAAAGTGCCTGCGATAAAGCCAGTGGTAAAGAGAGAGGGCAACGTGGGCCCCCCCTTTTGTCCTTAATTTAGTTTCTTTTGGCAGGTGTGGATTTTTGCATACATATAGCCTGATGGAAAGATTTGCTAAGGCATTTCTTCAGTCGTGGTTCGGCGAGCAACGTGTGTGCTGTGGCCCGTTAAGGCGTGAGACATAAAGCCTTGATTTGGTTAAGTGTCTTGTTTCTTTTGCCTTGTCTTGTCTTGTTTCTTTAGCTTGTTGTTTCTTAGGTAGGGCTGAAATGGAGACCCCCCGATAAGTTGATTGTCTCGTGGGTAAGATTAGCGTGAGAAAGAGAGAGAGAGAACGAAAAAAAATTCTATCAGTCTGGCGAAGAGTGCACAAAAAGCACAATAGAGCCAGAATCAATTGCAATTTTTCTTATGTCCTGGTGGTTTTCTTGGACTACTTGTTTCGGGTTAACCCTCGTGTGCCTCTAATAATATCCTATTGTGAGCTGTGTAATGCTGTAATTAGATGAGGTAGAACAAGTCTAGGCAAGGTATTCTCTCCCTCAGATCACCCTCGCAGGATACTCTTGTAGTGAACAGGCATGGTTTGAAGTGGGGGAAAAAGAAACTCTGTTGATTATTTGCATACAATGCTGATGTACGAAAAATTACTTTTCTGACTGAAGTCTACACGGCGTCAAACCCGATCAGTTAGTCAGTAGCCCCCCGTGTCCTTTCTCCAATACATACCCAGCAGACGATAGGGTTGTGGGACTAATTAGTGGAAAAAAAAAAAAAGAAAGAAGGACAAAGGGCGGCAGAGCGAGAGCGAGGGAGCACGTTTTCGATGATTTCATGGGTCGTGCGCCAACTGTGCTTTAGGGAGCAAAAAAAAAAAAGAAAGAACGAGAGAGAGAGGCACACGTGGGGATCTCTACATATGCAATTGGTTACGATGCAGGTGGCTCACAAAACAGGCGATCAAGAAGTTTGAACCTTTTCTGAAAGAAACCCATCCTCACTCGCACTGTTTGGGTGCAAAAACTTCTCACCACCAAGCTCCACACCAGCCCTTCTGCCACTGCACATTGTTAAGCTTTCGCTTGACAAGACCAAGAATATTTCCCGCTGCAACCGAAGATACCAAGAAAACTGCACTAGGGGGGTAGGGGGCAGGTGGGAGAAGATACTGTAGATCTAGTAAGAAATGGCGCTTATGGAACAGGTACTTTTAACAAGAAAAATTCTTGGAATCGAAGGAACATGCCAGGTGTACTATGATTGACAAGAAAAAAAAATTATAAACAACAAGCGTCATGGCCCTGACAAGAGATCCCTCTGAGACTGCAATTTGGGTTGTATTTCGCTTTATTCAGCTTTGGCTTTTAGGTTTCTATGGGTTCCAGTCAAATTGCCTCATGACATAGAGGAGCGACTGTGGGTGCGGGTGAGATATTAGCCCATAGACCATGGGCAGTGTCAGGTATTCTAACCGTCATTCTAGCAGAGCAACAGAAGCAAAGCCAAGCCCATTGTTGCTTTCAGATCAGAGCAATCTAGCGACCTGCTACTCCCATGTTTGGATGAGCTCGTAGTGTGGGCGGAAAGAGGGTATTTTTCTTAGCTCGTCTACAAGGGATAGTCCTTCAGAGTCCGGGGAAGCGCTTCTCGCCGATAGGGATATTCCCCCCCCCCCGTGGTAGACTTGAGCGGTTTCTCCAAAAGTAATGAATTGGTAATTTCACCCTAAAAATCTAAATCTTGATACGGCAAAAAATGATGTGCAGAGATTAGATAATTTATTTGGTACATGTGGTCCTCCTTCCTCCCAAAGAACGAAAAAAAAAAGAAAGTCAACAATAGGCTTTATCAACTTAACAGAGGTTACTTTTCTGAAGTCGGGGTGGCATCTGAGGGAGCAATTGTAACATTCCATCACCGGGAGGTGCTCCTTAGGGTCTGCCTGAACGAGTTTAGTAGGTGGTAGAGCACCTTCAAGCACTCTTGTAGGCCCACTTCCTGCCTCTCATCCACCAGATTCAAACTTATTTGGCGGGCAGAGCGTTTTTTGCTTTTTGTGGCTATACTTTAGTTCTCTGTGCAGCGGAATTTAGCTTTGCAATTTCAAAAACTTTGTCTAGTTACACAAACCCACAATCACAAAGGTTGCACAAAAGAGCCAGGCTTATGAAAGCATTTCTGCCTCTACGCTATCCTTCACTCTCTGCAGTTTTTTTTTTTTTTTTTTATTGCCTATTTCCCAGCATACCTGTCCCCAAAAAACTATATAAATCAAACGCCCGGCCTCCCAGTTTCCCAAAGATCGTTTTTCCAGTCTTGTTTGCTTTCTTTCTTTCCTTCCTTCTCTTCATCCATCAGCTACACCTTCCAAGCACTCCTTGCCCCCCTCCCTCCCTAAATCATAATACTACTGCTATGTCTGCTGAAATAGAAACTCACCAGGTCTCCCAATCCGGTGGTAAGACCGCTTTCAAAGATTA
>JAJSEA010000546.1:0-14628 GCA_026724345.1 Candida sp. AC06 | reverse complement strand
GACCCATACCATCGTAAGCAAGCTTTCGACTTGGGTGACTGTGGTTTCGGTACTAATGGTAACAAGTTGGCCCTTGGTTGTGACTGTTTGGGTGTTATCAAATACATGGACGGTCACGGTATCCACGCTAACGGTGAACCTTTTGTTATTCCAAACACCGTCTGCATGCACGAACAAGATGACGGTTTGTTGTACAAGCACGTTAACTACAGAACTGACAACGCTGTTGTTGCCAGAAAGAGAGTCTTCATTGTTCAAACCATTGCTACTGTTGCCAACTACGAATATATCATCAACTTGAAGTTTGTCACTGACGGTTCAATTGACATTGAAACCAGAGCCACCGGTATCTTGTCCACTATGCCAATCGACGAAAACGTCAAGGTCCCATGGGGTACCATTGTTGGTCCAAACGTCATGGCTGCCTACCATCAACACATCTTGTCCTTCAGAATTGACCCAGCCATTGATGGTCACATGAACACCGTTGTCTACGACGATGCCGTCAAGTTACCAAAGGATGAGTTCAACCCATACGGTATTGGTTTCGTCACCGACAGAAAAGTTGTTGAAAAAGCCGGATACATTGAACAAGCACCATTCAACAACAGAACCTACAAGATCATCAACGAAAACATCATCAACCCAATCAGCAAGACCCCAGTCGGTTACAAGATCAACATGCCAGCCAGACAAATGTTGTTGGCTGATCCAGATTCCTTCAACTGCAAGAGAGCCAAGTTTGCTACCCAACAGGTGTGGGTCACCAAATACCAGGACCACCAATTGTTTGCCGCTGGTGAGTTCACCAACCAATCGCAGACCGATACTGGTTTAGGCGTGTGGGCCAACGGTGTTGACCCAGTTAGAAACGAAGATATTGTTGTTTGGGCCACTTTGGGATTCACCCATATCCCAAGAGTTGAAGATTTCCCAGTCATGCCTGTTGAAATCCACAATATCCAATTGGCACCTGCTAACTTCTTTAACAAGAACCCAGCTTTGGACTTGCCACAGTCCAACAATGCTTTCAACAAGTCCGTTTTGGTTGCTGGTGAAGAAGACAAAGCTTGTTGCAAGACCAACCTTTAGAGATTTCCCATTTTTTATTAATACATATACACATTCATAATTTGTGAGATGCGAGTTTTTTTGTAGAGTACACGATAGTTGTGCAACATTGTCACGTGAGACACACACCAGAAGTGGGGCTCCATGGCATTAGGCGAGCGATTTGAGCTTGCTAGGGGTTGTCAATTGGAGAGGTTAAAGAGGAATTTCAGCTGTACGGCTCGAAGTTTACAAAAGGGGGATTCAGAGATGGGGGGGAGGTAATGTGTTGTTGCTGCAATGATCGAAATTTATATAGAATCCTTCAATAGAGACTACGACGAATACCGTTGGGTCTTACCCCTAGCTCTCGTACTCTTCCTGGTCTATGCTCTCAACCTCATCATATTGCTTTCCTTGTATTGCTTATCTTTTTGGTGGCCATTTCCACCTGGTCGTGCACTGGCACTAAAAAGCAGTGTCTCGCCATAATCCCACTGCCAGAGGATACATACAAATAGGGTGTGACAAACGAGAGAAAATTTTTTGCTCTTCTCTCTGCAATCGCACACAACGAAGAGACAAAGCAAAAAAAAAAACAACAAACATCAACAACAAACACCCACTCCCTTTTGCACAGTCAAAGAGAGGAAGAAGAAAAAGAAAAATAAAAAAAAAAAATTTGATTTCTTTTCCTTCATCATCTTTTTTGATAGATATTAAAAATAAAACATCCTCCCCCTTGATCTTTTATTCAATCATATCAACACACATCAAGAATGGCCCAAGAAGTTCCTACATTCAAGTTAGTCTTAGTCGGTGACGGTGGTACTGGTAAGACCACCTTTGTCAAGAGACACTTGACCGGTGAGTTTGAAAAAAAATATATCGCTACTTTGGGTGTCGAAGTCCACCCATTAGGCTTCCACACCAACTTTGGTGAATTGAAATTCGACGTCTGGGACACCGCCGGTCAAGAAAAGTTTGGTGGTTTGAGAGACGGTTACTACATCAACGGTCAATGTGGTATCATTATGTTTGATGTTACCTCCAGAATCACCTACAAGAACGTTCCAAACTGGCATAGAGATTTAGTTAGAGTCTGTGAGAACATCCCAATTGTCTTGTGTGGTAACAAGGTCGATGTCAAAGAACGTAAGGTCAAGGCCAAGACCATCACTTTCCACAGAAAGAAGAACTTGCAATACTACGATATCTCGGCCAAGTCCAACTACAACTTTGAAAAGCCATTCTTGTGGTTGGCCAGAAAGTTGGTCGGTAACCCACAATTGGAATTCGTTGCTTCCCCAGCCTTGGCTCCTCCAGAAGTCCAAGTCGATGCTGATTTGATGCAAAAATACCAACAAGAAATGGAACAAGCTACTGCCTTGCCATTACCAGATGAAGATGATGCTGATTTGTAAGGTGGGCTGAAAAGAAAAACAAGTCATGAAGAAGCCAAAAAAACTGTTTCGTTCCTGCTCCTATTGCCTCAAATTTATACATAAAGAGAAAGGCATGTTCATTATTTAAGGAGATGAAGAGTTGTTGTCTGATTTCATTTCATGAGTTTGTGTGTATATGCCTGTCTTTTGTTTCTACAATACATATTAATCCATCATTTTTCTTGTTTGTTTTTTGCGCCCATTGCGTATGTTCTATATAGTTACCTGTTTTCAAACCAATATACAATCCATTGATTCACGTTGTTCTCTTCTGGGTATGCTCGAATATAGCTTTCTGGTACTGTTTGGTATTATTGTACACGGCAGGTGGTGGATTAGGCAACCCAATTAAACTAGGTGGCGGCGGCAAGAAAATCTCATCCTCGTCCTCCTCATCGCCATTCGCTAGCTTTCCCTCCACATCATCCTTCTTATCGACATCCATAGCATCGGAGTCGGCGACACTATCACTCAGCTTGTGCAGGTTCTCATAGTTGTGGATCTTATCTAGCGTGATGTCGTATATCACCTCCAGTGGGTTCCATATGTTTGTCTCTTTTGCTTTCAACTCATAATAATCGCAGTATAGCTTGATATGGTTACGACCTTGTAAATGTGATTTCCTGACACTTAGCGTGTCGTGAGTCAAGTATGATTTGCAGTAATCACAGTAGTATTTGGGCATATTCGGAGGTCGGTGGTTGCTGCTGCTTTCTGAGAGAAGAGAGAGAGTAAAATCACAGTAGTCGTGCAGAATAACCATGTTTTTGGTTTGACCAATGGAAAATTGTTTCTCAACGGGAAACGCTTCTTTGACAGAGTGCACGACTAAGTTTACCGAATCGCACTCTCACACTCACACAACACTTGGGAAAAGAAAGAGACGAAAAATCTTCAATAGTGTTTGGCAAGAGGAGGAAGAATAGTATAACATCAAACTATATTGAAGACTTTATAATGTTCAGACCAGTTGCTGTATGTAATGTCATTGAGAATTAAAAGAGTGCCAATTGTCAAGACCAGGGAAGAGAAAGAGGTTATGGCGGAACCATCCAAGAGTCAAAATCGACGACCAACCAACAAGATACAACTACTCAATTCCCTCCGCTATATCCCACACAATTGGACGTTCATGTCAATAACCAAACCAAGTACTAACCAATTGCCCCCGTTTCTTTTAGCGTTTATCATCAAGAAGATTGTTTTCAATCACCCCAAGAAGATCCAACTTGATTGGTGACTTGTACATCCAGCACATCAAAGCCTTCAAGCCAAAGGCATTGACCCAGGCCGAAATCGACTCCGCTGTCCAGGCCTTCAAATTGCCAGCTGCCCCAGCTGTCCCAACAAGCGCCATAAACGCCGAAGCCGTCAAGGAATACGAAGCTTCCGAAGTCGAGACCGCTGCTGTTGACCCAAACGCCGCTGCTGCCGACTCTAAGGCTGATGAAGACTGGTTCGTCTTTGACGAAGTCGAGGAAGCTGCTCATTAAGTGATGGGGTTCGACTGAGCTTTGTCATGGGTTGTTGATATATAACTATTTAAATATTCAATACAAGATTAAAATATAAACTGACTTTGTTGCATTAAAGGGGAGGACGTAATCGATCAGATGACGATACAGAATGGATATAGCATGGTAGTTGAGCAAGAAGAGTGGCGTTCTATCACTATTGATTTTTGTTCAATATTTGCTGAAATTCTTGTGCAAACTTTCAAAGAGAGCAAGTCGAACTCTTGGAAGGACAGTTTCCCCAATTGACATGTCTTCTACAATCTATCACTCCCAATCTTGAATAATTTATATTATGTATGTAGAAATAAAAAAGTGGGTGGGTCTAAGCAACGGCTATATTTGTATGCAAATCATCTTCGTATTCAATCTCAACTCTTGGTCTCTTCTTTCTTCTCTTTTTATCACCAGCTTCCTTCTCTTCATCAGATTCTTGTTCTTCATCTTCGTCATCTTCAGACTCTTCATCACTTGAACCAGAATCTCCAAGCCATTGTTGTAATTCTTCCATATCGACCATCTCATCCTCTTCATCCTCATCCTCTACGAATTCGACCTCGCCTTCACTTTCATCTTCCTCTTCTTCTTCTTCAGCATCCTCGTCAAACTCTTCTTCATCTTCAACTTCATCAATCTTACCCATGACCTTCTGCCAGATTGCGTTGTCCACATTAAGTGGCTTGTCTCCATAAGCACCACTCTTCAATCTCTCCAACAACTCCTTCTCTATTTCCTTCTCAATCTTAGCCGCACTAAGTGCCTTTCTTTCTCTATTTTCCTCTCTTCTCTTCACCTTGCTCTTGACCCCAACATAGTGTCTTTCTTCTTCACCCAAAGCCAACCGTCTCTCAGTGATCGCGACCTGGGTCAATCTCGTGAATCTCTGCTTACACTTGTGGATCAAGAACGGCTGCCAGTACTGCAACCTGGAGTCAATCTGCTTCAACGCCTTCCCGTAGTTCTTGGATAACTTGATTCTCTCCCACCATCTATTCGGCATGTGTGTTCTCTCAGCGGTCTTCATATAAAGGTACAATTTCCCCCCAACGTTCTTCACCGTGGCGTATCGTGAGTTGGCCAACGGGCAGGACTGCCTGGAACACAACCCGGTGACGTTATACTCATTTCGACAGAAGTTTTGTTGCTTATCTGTCTTCACTTTGAATGCACAAAAATGGTGGTTGATGGTTTGCCAAACTATATCGTCAGACATCTTGGAATAATTATGCTCGGTTTGTTGGTTATAGGTCTATCAAAAATAAAATAAAAAAACGCCCTTTGTCGTCAATGATGATGATGTGTGGATTAGAAAAGGATGCCCCTATTAAAAAAAAAAAATCAAGAAGGAAAAATTTTCGAAATTTCTATTTACATTCTTTTTTGTTTTCTTACGCAGAGATGAGATCACGTGGAGACTTCACGTGCGAGATAGCAATTGAATTTGTCTTCGTAATGATTGGGGAAAAGAAACAGTACACCACATCTAGAGTACACACTGTTTTATGATCTCAATTTGTATGGTTTTGTCGGCACCGTAGGCTTGACTTTGACAATCTTTGGTCCAATGACTTTGAAGAACACTTGGCTATCTAAATCATGAGCAATTCTAGAAAACGACATCAAGGTAATGCATATCTGGTACGGATCCTTACCCTCGAACAAATCAACCGTCTGGAATATCTCATCATGAGGCAACTTGATAACCTCACATAGTTTCAAAAAGAAGCTGATGTTTTCCATCTGCATGAACGCCATCTTGGAGTTTTTGAACTTCGTAGTGGGGTTATTCGCCACAGGGATCAATTGACCCAACCTGCACAATATCTCCCCATCTTTCAACAACTCGCAGAGATCAATAGACTCGTAGGACTGGGTACTCGTCGAGAACTTGTGGTTGAACAAGTCTGAGTATTTGGGAGATAGGATATCATGGAGGTACGTCTTGACCTCGGACTGGATGTTGTTGTACCTTGTTAGTCTCGAGCTCGACAAGTCGTCATCTAGGTTCTTATTCGGAAAATCCGGTGGAATTGCCATGACTGTTGGTGGGTAATATGGAGTGCTGTAGTTGCCGCTGGCTTTCAGAGACAGATCAACAAAGAGCGGTATTTTTTCGTGCTCTCTTTTCCCTCATTGTCTATCGCTCGTCATGATAGAAGGAAACACATGCTTCGGCTACGTCATGTACGATCAACAAAGACTTCTAACCGGGGTGTAATAATGGGGTTGGATCAATTGTAACATCAAGCTCCTTGACATGTCATGGCTTGTTTGTATCACGTCAATTTCATGAGCGATTTGTAAGCGCTAAAACCTTAAAACCTCCCCCCAAGCACACACACACACCATGTCAGGAACAATGCTTTCCGCCACGGTAAAAGCAATGTGTACTAGTTTAACCGAGCCGTTAATAAGGTTCTGGGTATCGGGAGTAAACTCGCCATGGGTCCCCTGTGACTGCTCAGGAATCGAAGGCTGCTTACCACCCCTGTGATTAATCCGAACTCGAGCAAAAGTCCGGCCGCAATTCAGCCGTGAGTGTATGTGAAGCACACACAACCCTGAGGTTTTTCGTTTGCTGGTTTTTTGATGTTTCTAATATCGTGGATCTGTTGCACGATCGGTAGTATACATCCTCATCGAGTAGGCGCCGTTGCTGTCGTAAAACGAAAATGCTCGTGATACCAAACCATTATTCGGTTGCTGCTGACAAATGACGCAAAGCGAAAGAGCCACGCTCATCGGCCGAGGTAGTCGCATCTTTTCCTATTCCGTAACTTCACGACTCCGATAACCTATACTGCGATTAATAAGGCACATCTCAATGTCACCAAATTAAGGTTTATGTGATTATTTCTTTACAGTGATGAAAAATCCTCGCTTCTTTCTTAGCGATGACATTGCCATGAGCGGCGTATCAATAGGTGGAGGAGTCCACTCTTGGAACTTGCCCACCTCTCTCTTTTTCTCCTTCATCACCACAATCAAATCTATAATCTATCACACAAATGTCTTCTGGTACTTCCACCACGTCTGTTTTCCTTTCCGGTGCTTATGGTTACATCGCCCAAGAAACCGTCAAGCAATTGATCCAAAAGGGGTACAAGGTCGTCGGTACCGTTAGATCCAGCGAGAAGGGTGACTCCTTGAAATCTAACTTGGCCACTGCTGGTTTATCTGCCGAAAACTTCAGCTATGAAATCGTCAAAGATATCAGTGTCAAGGGTGCTTTCGACGACGCATTGAAAGCTCTCCCCAAAGTCATTGTCTTCTTACACACTGCTTCTCCATTCCACTTCAATACCCAAGACGTCGAGAAGGACTTGTTGCTTCCTGCTATCGAAGGTACCAACAATGCGTTGAGTGCTGTCAAGACTTACGGTCCACAAATCAAACACGTCGTCATCACGTCTTCCTATGTCGCCGTTGGTTATTTCTTTGAACACACCGATCTTTCCAAGACTGTCACTGAAGCCGATTGGAACCAAATCACTTATGAATCAGCCAAGGAAAACCCAGTCAAGGGATAATTTGGATCCAAGACATATGCTGACAAAGTAGCCTGGGACTTCCTCAAGAACGAAAAGCCAAACTTTACTTTGGCCACCGTGAACCCAGCTATCGTGCTTGGTCCACAAGCTTTTGAAATTAAGGACAAGTCACAATTGAACACATCGGCTGAGCTTATCGACGCCGTGTTGAAGTTGAACAAGGACTCCGACTTGAGTGAAAACGGCACTGGTTACTTTACTGATATCAGAGACGTTGCTAGAGCCCACATTGCTGGTTTCGAAAACCCAGAAGTGCATGGCTAGAGATTGCTCATGATCGAAGACGGGTTCACTAGCCAAACCTTGTTGAACCAGATCCGTGAAGATTTCCCACAGTTGGCTGAAAGGTTGCCTGTTGCTAAACCAGAACAAGCTGACGATTGGAAAGCACTCACTAACAAGATCGACAACCCCAGAACTAGAGAATTATTGGGCTTTGAGTTTGTTGACCTCAAGACTTCAGTTCATGACACTGTTGCTCAAATTGTTGCTTAGGTTTTTCTCTTTTATTTATTGTGTGTATAATTTTCTAACAGATGTTTAACGTGTGGTACTGAGAGCTCTACCAATTTTCGCAGTCACCTTCCGAGCGCAGCTAAATTATTGCTCAGTGTGCCTTAGGTGATTAGGTTAGAAACAAATTTAAACCAGGTTGCACCACAGTCCGATTTGCGGGTAAAAAGAAATTTATACACGAAACTTAGTTTTTCTTTTATTTCACAACACGGCGAATATAGGAAGCCAGGTTCCGGCACCGAAAATTTTTTCTTTACACAACACCATCAGTCTTTTCTTTCTGCTGTCCTGACATACCACGAGCTACTCTCCTTAAATCTTGCTCCACCCTTTGCCTCTCTCCTATGCCAACTTTGTTCCACAGATACAATGAGTTATTGAAAAGACGTCCCTGGATCACCAACTCCCTCGGGTGCGGGATATTTTTCACCATCGGTGACTACGCAGCCCAGTCCCTATTTCCGAAAGAGCCCGACCTGCCACTAGACCACAAGCGTATGATCAGGGCAGGGCTATATGGGTCCTGTTTCTTCGCGCCCATCAGTGTGCTATGGCATGGCAAGACCTTGCCTAAGCTCAAAAACCCCTTCATTAACTTGTTCCACAGAAAGAAAATGGAGCAGGTTCCCGCCATGAGAAAGAAACTACATTTCTACGACAGTGTTTTCCGCATGGGTATCGACCAGTTGATTTTCCCCGGGTTTGTGTGGATCCCGTTGTACAACACCGTGATGGTCATCTTGGCCGGCAGGGACGACCCGTTCCAGGTGATCCAAGACAAGTTGTACAACAACTGGTGGAGAGTCTTGAGTGCCAACTGGACGGTGTGGCCCGGGTTCCAGTTGTTTAACTTGTACTTTATTCCGGTGCATTTGAGAATCGTTGCCCTGAATGTTTGGGCCACTGGATGGAACACGTTCTTGAGTTTCGTGCATAATACAAAGGGCCATGGCCATGGCAGTGGACACAGGTTGGAAGAGATTGTGGATATCGACGACGATGAACAGGAGTTTTACGTGTTCTATGATTGAGAGAAACCGGAAGTATGACCGGTGACAGTGTGCGAGAAAGAGAACAGAAAATCTCGTCATTGAAAAATAATAGACTGGAAACAAAATTAGAGAGGGAACATCCTCTTACCTTATTTATTACAACTACCCACATTACCCATTGCAACCATGAAGCATATGTTTAGAAGATACAACGTGTTACTCAAGAAACACCCATTTGCCACGAACGCGGTAACCACAGGGATATTACTAGGAACGGGAGATGTCCTTGCCCAATTCCTATTCCCGCAATCGCCAGATCAGCCATTTGACTACTATCGAAACCTAAGAGCAATAGTCTACGGAGCCTTGATATTTGCGCCTGTTGGGGACAAATGGTACAAATTGTTAAACACCAAGATTGTGTGGCCAGGGGGCGGCAAGAACGAGCGAACCAAGTCCACAATCCTACGGGTGATGGCAGATCAGTTGGTCTTTGCTCCATTCATCGGGATCCCATTGTACTACAGTGCCATGACCATCTTGGAGAACAGGCAGCCATTTGTGGAGAACATTGTGGCTAAGTTTGAGACGAGCTGGTGGACGACTTTGAAGGGCAACTGGTTGGTATGGCCGATTTTCCAGTTTGCCAACTTCTACTTGATCCCTGTGGAGTTTAGGTTGATGGCGGTCAATGTGATCAGCATTGGCTGGAATACTTACTTGAGCTATGTCATGCACAACACGAAGTAGATGGACAAGAGGGTATATACGTTTGTACTTTCAGTTTTCTTTTGACATTAATGCATTATGTTCTGTTCTGGGATATCTGGGTGTGTGGGGGTGGAAAGATAGAGGGTCGTAGAAGAGCCAAATTTGGTAGTTCTCATGGAGCATGCGGTATCGAAAGTCAGTTTTCGAGAACAATGAAATGACGTGGACTTCGGGAGCATTTCCAGAAGGGTAACAAGCCCAGACTGTGGTTAGGAGGTACAGGACGTATAAATAGAAGCAGCATAGCAGTGTTATTAATGAGGAAGGAAAGGAAAAATTCCGTGCATGGAAACCCAACGAGAGGCGGCAATGTACAATTGCGTAAGCATGAACAAACAGACTAATCACACCAGCCTTAAAGGTGATACACACACATGAACAATCACTCACGAGAGATAGACAATCATAATGACATCCGCCTGCCATTGTTCTGTATTTCATGAAACTACCACTTTTCTTTTTTTTGGTTTCATTCACGATTTCCGTGCTTCTATCATTTGTGCTTATCAGGGTTTTCGGTTGTATATTCTCTGACCCTGGGTGCTACAATAGTGGGGTTTTCTTTTGGGTGTGGATGAATCTCCTCTTCAGAGCAATTCCAGTAGGTTGTTGTTGCTTTAAATGGGTCATTGCTACATAACCACTTACCCGTTTCACCCACCTACAGCCTTCTCTGTGTGCTTGTGCGTCTGTGGGCTATTGTTGATGCTGTAGGATGTGGGCTGGCAGTACAACCCCCCAAGGGAATGAAATGAGAGAGTGAATAGCCAAAAAAAAGAAGCAGTGCTGGCGTGCACGGGACACCAGATTTTTTAGTAGGGCGTTTTTCATGGGTACACGAAAAAAACAAACACAGAAAAAAAGAATTCCAACAACAACAAAATTTTCCTCACTCTCTCTCTGACAGTCTCTCACTCTCTCTAACAATCAACAGACAACTCAAAAGGAAAAAAAAAAGTTCAACGAAATTGGATAATTTCGGCCAACAACTTGAAACACACGTACCTATTTCCCCACTGCACTGCTCCTTATCATCCAATCAACAGAGACACATATCGAGTACCTACATAGCGTATCCAATTATTAGACACTTATACAAGAACACATCACCACCTGCCTCAACCACTTCCACACCCCCCCTCGTATCCCACAAGAAAAAAGTGATTTGGACACAGAAAAACCACTGCAGTTGAACTTTTTATTGATTATCGTTTGTGGAGATAAAAACACGTACTTTCCAGTCACATTAACCTCCTGTCAAGATGATGAAAGGATTTAAGAACAGATTGACTCGTAACAAGAGTCAATCGTCCAACAAAAAGACGGACAAAAAGGAAAAGGAAAAGGACAAGCCTGAAAAGAGAGCCACCTCTCCAGGCGGCCTGAGCTTGTCCACCACTTCGTCGCTGCAAAGCTCCAAGAATTTGATGACAAACTCATCGGCATCGTTAAAGTCGAATTCTCCTAGCCCCTCTAGGAACAACAGTTCTACCAGCGCGGGCTCCATAAAGTCTGGGAACAGCAACACTACTATGACGTCAGCCACCTCACCCCAGGGCCTGCCTACACAAGAGTCCCCCAAGATAATCGTCAGCGACGATCCATCAGGAAACGTCTTTGGCTCTCCATCCCAGCCAAACACAAACACATCTTCATCCTCCTCACCTGCATCTGCTTCGACGTTGAACGCGAACTTCAATAACCCGCAACAGCAACAACAACAACAACAACAACAACAACAACAACAACAGCAGCAGCAACAGCACCCACAGCACCAGCCAGGAGTCGGCGGGGGCCCTGCGCCATCATTCAACTTGGCCCAGCCAATCACCCCTACCCCAACGTCTCCAATCAACTACCAGCATCAGTACGAGGGCAAGGCGTCCCACAGCCAACACGGCGCCGGCGCGCATTATTCCCAGTTGAACCCGAATATTTCAACTCCTGGTAAGGAAATCGACATTGATTTGATTGTGACACCAAAAAGACACTCATCTTCAAGATTCGAACCAACTAGTTCGGAAAGGTACCAGGAGATCATCAAGTTGCCAAACTTTGATGAAGTGTTGCCTGAAGAACAAATCCAGTTGTTTATCCAGAAAATCGACCAATGTAACATCATGTTTGATTTCAGCGATCCTACTTTTGATATCAGGGGCAAGGAAATAAAGAGAATAACCTTGCAGGAATTGATTGCCTTTATATCCAACAACCGTTTCACCTACACGGATGAAATGTACAAACATGTTGTCACCATGTTTAAAAAGAATCTTTTCCGTCCCATCCCACCGCCAGTCAACCCCGTGGGCGACATATATGACCCAGATGAAGACGAACCAGTTAGTGAATTAGCTTGGCCACACATGCAAGCTATCTATGAGTTTTTCTTGAGATTTATCGAACTGCCTGATTTCCAGCACCAGATTGCCAAGCAGTACATTGACCACGAGTTCATTTTGAGGATATTGGAATTGTTTGACAGCGAAGATCCAAGAGAACGCGATTGCTTGAAAACTACCTTGCACAGAATCTATGGTAAGTTTTTGAGTTTGAGAAGTTTTATCAGAAAGTCGATAAATAATGTATTCCTACAATTTGTTTACGAAACCGAGAGGTTTAACGGTATTGGGGAGTTGTTGGAAATTTTGGGTTCCATTATCAATGGGTTTGCCTTGCCATTGAAGGACGAGCACAAGATTTTCTTGGTCAGAATTTTGATGCCTTTGCACAAGGTCAAATGCTTGTCGTTGTACCACCCACAATTGGCATACTGTATTGTCCAGTTCTTAGAGAAAGACCCTTCATTGACTGAAGATGTTATCATGGGATTGCTTAGGTACTGGCCAAAGATCAACAGTCCTAAAGAGGTTATGTTTTTGAATGAGATTGAAGACATTTTCGAGGTCATGGAGCCTAATGAATTTATCAAGATTCAGATTCCTTTGTTTGCCCAATTGTCCAAATGTATAAGCTCCCCACACTTCCAAGTCAGTGAAAAAGTGTTGTGTTACTGGTCCAACGAGTACTTTTTGACCTTGATCACTGAGAATGCCGAAGTTGTTTTGCCAATCATATTTGCTGCTTTGTACGAGTTGACAAATGCCACGCAGCCTGGTATTGAGAATGGTATCATGGAGCAAAAATTGGCACAATTCCCCAACGCCACAACAGATGCCAATGGGAACTTGATTGACGGCGGGTTGGTATTGCAGGACTTGCAACAGGGTATTAGCCCAAGTTTGAACAACCCATCACATCCACACTACAACATCTTCCAAGTGCATGCATCCATCAACAACAATAACAACAACAACAGTAACAACAGTTCCAGTAACCCCGATAGCATGCAAGGACGCACAGATATGAATGGCAATGAAATGTCTGATGAAGAATATTACGATCTGTTTACCGGCATGGGAGGCGGGGCTGGTGGCCACAATCCAAACAACCCATTGGGTGAAGAGTTTGGCGGCGCATTTGACGAGACCAACGGATTGTTGCCACACAATTCGGCCACATCCAACTGGAACAGAAGTATTCATTCATTAGCATACGGTGCGTTGAAAGTGTTTATGGACCACAACCCAATTTTATACGACCATTGCACGATGCTTTATCACCAATCGTTAGCTGAACAGAAGCAGCGTGAGGCCAATAGACAAGAAGGCTGGAAGAGAGTTGAAGAAATTGTTAGACAAATAAAAGAGAAGCAGAATAGGGAGCCCCAGCAGCAGCATCCTGCCAGTGGGGTGATCTGAAAGCATTCCTTAGTTCTGGTTAACAATTAAAGAAAAAAAAATCATATATATTTGACACCACAAGCGAAGCAAATGATTTGTAGTTTATGTATATCTGTTAAGTACTTTTTTTGATTTTTTTTTGGGAAAAGGGGAGTATATATAAGAGAGTGGCTTTCTTTGTTTTTGACGTGTATTGTGTGTGGGGGGTATTTTCCGGAGTGACGTTTACGAATTTATCCGGGGAGTCAGATTACCCTCTCGCACACGACATCTGAAAATTTTTCTCTCAAGTTCTGCCACTTTAGCCATGGTTGTTGAAGTTGCTAGGAAAAATTTCTGGTTTCATAATCCATTTCTTTTTCGTTTTGCAATCAAACTAACTGAAGTGTATGTTTCTTGAAGGACACTTTCGTTTCTATTTATTCAAATGATGAGAAAACTAGCACGATTTAACTTTTGAACTTTCCGTAATGAAATCCAAAAATAGAACCGCTACACTGATTTGAAATAGAAATGAAAACGACGAAGGATGAACGAGTACTAACTTTTAAGTCAGGCACCAAGAGCCCAGATGATATGGCCCAGACTGAGAGAGTGTTATCTTGGGAATGTACCAACGGAAGACGTTTGTGATTCAAGTTGTAGATTATAGAGATAGTGGGTGGTATCCGATGGGATTTCCGATATCACAAGCATCATCGTTGCCACAACCAAGCTATCTCTTCTCACACACAAGATCCGATTGGATTCCAGCTTAGGTAGAACTCCCCTCGAGTAGAGGATGTCTACAATGACACCCACTGTGCCCCCTCTCTTGTCAGCAATGATTACAAATCACCTTATTAAGAGATTTGATGGCCATCAGCGCGTTGCAAAGAAAAAACAAATTCTCGATGTCCTGCATACGGCGTCACAAAATTTTTCTTTTGCACAGAGTCTGCTCATCTAACGGTATCACCAATATATAAAGAACACCAAACGCAGCGGAGCGAAAATTTTTCAGAGTCATCTTTTTCTTCTTCTTTCTTTTTTTGGCAAAGTTTGCCCTT
>JAJSEA010000545.1:0-14634 GCA_026724345.1 Candida sp. AC06 | reverse complement strand
TTTTTCCGATGTTACATTTTGCCATACTAAAACTGCAAAAAGCAATACACACAAAAGAAAATCCGGTGGGAGAAAAGCTTAAATAAAAAGAAATACCCCGGCAACGTTTTCTCCAATGGGGGCGTGGGAGCGTGGGGCGTGGGAGAGATCTCGTTGTGGTTCCATCACCTTCTGATCACCGGCTGGAGATACCCCCAGGCTTGGAGCGGCATGACTTGCACATACTCTTTTATTATAGGCACCACCGGGATATTAAACGTGCAGAAGAAGGTCAACAACTCCTTGTTCAACTCCTGGTCAATTACAATCTTCTCAATGGTGATCTTGGGGATCCATATCTCGTTGCCGTCCGGGATGGGCCGGCACATGTGACGGAACGTGTCTCTTATGAAGTTGGGCACGTAGTATTTCTGGCCCTGTGGGATCTTCACGAGCAAGGACGCATGATTGAAAAACTGGGATAGGTTGAGAATGGCGTAGATGTAGAATAGGTTGATGATGTAACTGGATGCTTGGTCTATTGTGAGCTTGAATGTGGAGAATGGGTTGTTGTTTATAGTGTGGAGGAGCACGTAGCATGATCGGTGGAGCTCTGATAGGTTGGGCTGGTACGATTTGACTCTTCCTTCAAAAGGATCTCTTCTGAACATAGCTTTAGTTTATAGAGCAAGAAAGAGTTCATGATGGGGATCAGGTGGTGGATTTTTTTTTTGCTTGGATCCATATTCATGATGGTTGCTATGTTGTCTCTGATGTGGGTTAAAATTCGGAGTGGTTCTATAACCTTCTCCACAAGTAAAACGTACAATTGTGGTGGTGAACAAAGGTTAAATGGGAAGGGTAAGACGTACAACATAGGGAATAAACCAGAAGGCAGAAAATAAAAACCCACGATTCTGCGCCTTTTATGATATTCCTCCAAACTGGGTGCAAACTCTTATTGTTTGTTTTTTTTTGTGGTCCCTGTGTATTACGTATGCTTATCATAAGAAAAAAGTGACGGAATCCTGCATCCAATGATTTTGGATTTTTTTTCCCTCTGTGTGGTGTGTGTGCCAGTATCACTTGATGGATTTTTCGTTGATCTCATGACGGCAAGTCAACACTTATTCTTCCAATAATACCCCAGCAACTAAAGAAACACCCCCTAATAGCTATTCAATTCCCAAACCACGATGACAATACATAAACTCATCATCTTGAGACACGGGGAATCGCAATGGAACCACGAGAACAAGTTCTGTGGATGGATAGATATCCCATTATCTGAAAAGGGCAAACAGGAGGCTATATACGCCGGCGAGTTGATCAAGAAACACAACCTTGATCCTGACATATTGTTCACTTCCAAGCTAGTTCGATCAATCGAGACCGGGTTGACTATCTTGGAAGTATTGCACAAACCATGGGTAGACCATATCAAAACTTGGCGATTGAACGAACGTCACTATGGCAAGTACCAAGGAAGAGACAAGCACGAGGTTTTCGTTGAGTTGGGCAAGGACAAAGAGAAGTTTCAGTACATCAGAAGAAACTACCATGGGTTGCCGCCACTAGTCGAAGCGGGCGAAGACGCATCAATTGACCAACGATACAATGATATTTTGAACAAGGACATACTACCACGTGGAGAGTCGTTGCTGATGGTGATGGAGAGATTAATTCCCTTTTTCAAGTACGAAATCTTGGACAACGAGATGATACAAAAGAACAAGACGGTGTTGATAGTTACCCACGGATCGATCGTGAGAAGTTTGATCAAATACCTCAACCATGTCAGTGACGACGACATTTCCAAGATCAATGTGCCCACGGGGATCCCATTGGTGTTTGAGTTGAATGATCGTGGGGAGTTGGTCAAACCGTACTACTATCTTGACAAAGAAAAGGCTGAGAAGGGAATTGCGAAAGTTAAAATGGAAGGTCTAGAAACAAACAGACCCAGTGATGGCAAATTGTAAGTAGGAAAAAATAATAGGGGTAATATATATAGACATGGTGTTCTTTTTTCTTTCCCAAGTGTGGTGATGATAGTAGATATACATATGGACCGTTCAATAGGGCAGTTGGTCTAGAAGAGTTATAGGGGGTTCATTTCTTCCCTTTTTTAGGTGTATGTAATTAAATTAGGGCTATGTTGATGATATGCGACATTTCTATCTATTTGGCGCAAGTTGTGCGGGCATCGGGTATTTAGCATATTGGGGATACTAGCCGCAAGAAGCGCACACTACCCTTTTCCATCTTCTCCTGATGAAGGCTCCGTGTTTTTTTTTTTTTTTTTTTGTGATGGCTGACGGAGATGATAGCGGCACGGACACTTGCATGGGTAGGGATTAATCCGACTACAATTTACAAAACCCGAGTGAAACGGGATACGACGAAATAAATGTGACCATAACCTTCATGTGCGACGCTTGACAGGAGAACAGTCTAGATTAACCAACAAACACACAGAGAGAGAGGAGTAAAATAATGGTTTGTAAGCGCATATGATATCTTTGCTTTTTGTTGTTGTTGTTGTTGTTGTAGCGGCGGTGGTGGTGGTGTGGGCTCTGTTTGCTTGTTTTGGTTATGGTGAAAGTGACTCATTGTTTGTTGCTTTTGCTGCTTGGGGTATTTGTCCCCCCCTCTCTCTCTCTTTCTCGTTGGGTAGGTGTCTTAAGAGCGTATCTAGGCCATGTAAACAGATGGGTCCTCTGATTATGGGTGCGTGACATGCACAATGCTAAATCCACACTTATTTCCGTGGTGGAATTGTATTAATTTTAAGGATATGCGCCCACACCCGGGGGGCCATCAAGAACACATGACTTGAGGTATCGGGATTATACTCTTTCTGTAAGTGTTTAGCGGATACCTGATAAACCACTCTCTTGACCATTGCTTTTTTTCTGCTTTAGTAGGTGTTTGGATTGCTGTTGCTGTTGCTGTTGCTGTTGGTGGTGATGATGTGTGTGTGAGTGTTTTGCGTCTTCTTTCTCTCTACATGCGTGTGTTAGGGGATCGTACAGTTGTTATGTAATACCGGGAAAAAGAAACAAGAGGCTGACACTGTTAGGGTCACTCGGCCGGACTCAAAGCGGTGTTAAAAATAGGTAGTCCGACCACCCCCTCCAGCAGCAACAGCCACAAAATGAGTCAGGGAAATGTCGTGCAGCTTCAATCTGCTACTCCATTACAGACGTGGCATTTAGAGATAAGTGGAATAGGGGGAGAGGGGGGGGGGGAAGCAGAAGGACAAGAGAAGGATCATGGAATTCGTTTAGAGCATGGCAGTGTGGATTCAGATAGCAGACTGAGAGTAGGTAGTGTACTTGTGCCAATGGAATGCGATGGAACGTTAAGGAACATTTTGCTTGAGTTTACTTTGTTAGGTATATTATGTATTACATAAGCAACTCTATTTCTTTTTTTCTTCTCCTGTGTGTGTCGTGTGTGTCGCATGTGTTTGTGTAACTTATGCAGTTGTGTACACATCATTCACTTTCGGTTTTTACTGTGTGTGCGTGCGACATTCTTCTTTCTCTTTCTTTCTTTCTTTCTTTCTGTGTTTACACTGTGTAGATTAATAAGCGGATGTCTACAGATAATGAGGGGAGACATTTTGCTCTCTGTTATAAAATAAAATAAAACTCACACTCCTCCTCCTCCTCCTCCTCCTCCTTTTTTTTTTCTTTTACATTTTTACAACCCACTTCTTTTTCTTTCTTACAACCAACTTTTTACAACCAACCACAACCACAACCAACTAGAAAGAGAAACCAAACCAGACACCTTGATTACAGCAGAGTAATGACTTCATTAGCTATCTTACCACAATTGAAAAGAACTATCACAGACATCATGGACGAAGAATTGTACCAATCCCCCTCGTCCCCATCTGTCAACACCACAACGACAGCTAACAATAACACTCACAATACTTTTAACCAGTTCAACAACCCAAACACACCCACAAACAACAACACATTCTACAACAACAACACCACCGCCAACCAACCTATGAATTACAACTACAACTCGTCTAGAAACTCCATCAACTCATCGCCTAATTTAACCACAACCACAGCAAACTTGGCTCAGCCTACTACAAACTACAACTTGGGCAACGTTCTAAATATACCCGACTCGTTCTTAGAACAATTGGCATCACAAGAATATATCGATCACTTGAAATCCCAACAGCAACAGCAACAACAAGTTGTGTTTGATTCTGACGATATGTTTGCCCTGGACTTTACATCTCAACAGCCACAGCAAGTCAACCCATTCAACGACTATGGTAATCCAAACTCATTTATTAGACCACTTCAACAACAACAACAGGCTCAAGAGCAAGCTCAGCAGCAACAACAACAACAACAACACACACAAGATGCTAACGCTCCATTACCTCAAACTTTCCCAACCAGAAGAAGAAGAAGGATTACTTTGTTGAACGAGGCTATTGATGGAACATCGTCAAATAAGAAGAAGCATTTCGATGAAGAGTACATCTTGTACAATCCTGACATTTCGCCAGGTCAAATTGTTAACCAAAATGAATTGGATTCTTCTTTGATTATTCCTCCAAACAGCAACGACTTGTTTTTGTCTGAACAAGACCAGGCTAATGCATTTGCTAATAATGACTTGATCATCCCAGGCTACGAAAACGATTACTTGTTTTTGGATGACGATGATGAACAAATTGAAGAGGATGTTTCTGATGACGAAGGTGACAACTACTTCCAAGTTGACGAAGATTTTGATGATTTCATGATGAATAACTCCAACTATGAGGATTTCTCAAACTTTGACACCTACACCAACAACACTACTCCTACCAGCACCACTACAGCCAACAATGATACCGTTAAGATTGAAGAGCAACAGCAACAACCAGAGGAATTTGCTCAGCCAAGAGAAGTTTCTCCGTCTGCGATTTCATCTCAAGACAATGACGACATGATGGTTGATGTTGATGACGAAGTTTCCACCCCACAACAAGAAGTGTCTGCAGTTCAGCAACTCAAGCACACACCTAAGAAATCTGGTGGTAAAGAAGGTGCTGGCAAGACCAAGAAGCATCATTCTTCTCATTCGATATCTGGTGCTGAGATCACTGCTAACAATCCTAACCATCAATGTAACTTGATCAATCCAAGTACTGGCGAGCCATGTAACAAACAGTTCTCGCGTCCTTACGATTTGATTAGACATCAAGATACTATTCATGCTACTATGAAGAAGATTTTTAGATGTGTTATTTGCGAGGATAGATTAAACGGTGGCCCAGGTAACGGTAAGGACAAGACGTTTTCCAGAGGTGATGCATTATCTAGACACATCAAGATAAAGCATGGCTTAGTTGGTCAAGATGCTTTAGATTTAATCAACGAAGCTAAAGCCAACGTTGAGTATGTCCCAGTATAGTAGGACTGGATAATTTGGGTCGGTTAGTTTACTTTTTTTTTACATATTTTCACGGGTTTTTTTAAAGGGTTTTTTTTATTATTTTTATATTATGGCGTACACAAACTGGTTTGATTTTACTTTTTATTTTTAATACCTTATACACTTATATAGTTCTACTCTTTTTTTTTTTTATCATATCAAATACATGTACATAGTATTCGTTACTAATTACTTTGTACTCTTTCGTTGGAATACCATAAAATAAATATATACATTATTATCTACAAAAACGAAAAAAGTATATGCTGTCTGTCTATAAATGAAGTGTCTGTCTGTCTCTCTGTGTTAGACAAGGACAGATCCGGACCTGGATCTAGACGCTCTAATTCTATCGCCAATTGACTCTTTCAGTTTCTCTGTGAAATCGTCCATCTCTATTTCCGAAGACGACGGCGTCATCATGTCATGAACAATATCCGTAATCAGCTGCTCACTTCTCTCCAGCGCCTCAACAAACCCGACCTCTTTCCTCCTTGGGTTCGTGTCCAAATACTTAAACTTCAAAAATTGGTATGCAATGTAAATATCCAAACTCATCTGGAACAAGCCGGCAATGAGGAAAATCACCAGGATGTTCTGGGCGCCGTACAACAAGTACGAGATCTTTGTACAGTCGCCGCCTAGCCAGCTCAACAACAAAATGACCTTGAAGTTCTTGACCAGCTGCAACCTATTCAACAACAAGATCTGGGGCAACGGCAACAAGCTCTCTATGAACAACCCCAAGACGCCAATCACATTGGCATACGTTTCATTGTCGCGTAGCCACCCTGTCAACACGCCAAACACCAACACGAACCCCGCCACAAACGCCCAGTACTTACGCTCCTGCTTCCACTGCCAGAACAAGAACGGGCGGCGGTAGTACACGTCAAAGAACCTCAACGCCTGCGCCACGTACGTCACGGCGTACCCCCACACGTACCGCGCCGTGTCGCCCGACATCAACTCCATGGACCCGACCCAGTCGCCGCGCCAGTACAGCTCGTGGTCCAAGGTCGCGGAGCTGAGGCGGCGCGGGAGCCGTGCGTTGAGCTCGTTTTCAAACACAGGGAGCGGGCTCAAGAGGTCCGGGTCGTATGTGGGCGGGCGGTGCTTGAGGGAGATCTTGAGGAGAAGCGCCTGGATGAAGATCATGACTATGGACTGGCGCAAGAGGGTGGGCTCGTAGGGCGAGCAGATGTAGTAGTAGATGCGGAGAATGGCGGCCATGAACATGGTGCAGCAGATGTCGAGGGAGAACCCAAGGGAGGTCTGGCGTTTGTGGATGCTGTAGCAGGTGGACCCGTAGGAGAATAACGGGGTGAATGTCATGAATATGTTGACGCAGATTTGCAAGTCGGGGAGGTATTCCAAGTAGGGTTGGTAGTCTTCAGGCAAGAATTTTAACATGATGCAATGGTTGGTGGAGTGATGATGATGCTGGTGGTAGTGGTGGTGGAGAAGGTAGAAGAGTTGGTAATGATGGCTGTGGTAGCTGTGGTTGTGTTGTTCATATGTATATGGGGGTTGCTATGTGTGTTTTTTGTAAGTTTGATTGGCTGATTGGCTACCTGGGTTGTGTATAAAGATTTGAAAGCTCCCGAAAGTTTCTACTTCGTTATTTTTTTGTTTTGCTTGTTTTCAAAGAGAGAGGGCGAGGGGGAGGAGGAGGTCGGCGCGGGAGGAGAGGGAGATCCCGCACGGAGATTTTTCCTCGAGGGATTCCATTGTCCCCCCCGTCCCAACTCTCGCTGGTCGACGTGGCCATAACCGACCTGGGATCGACCTACATATCGCCGGAGGACTTAGACCAATTCCAGGCTGAATCGGGATCTCAAGGACGCACAAACATACACAAAAATCTTTCATTATAGGGAATCACACAAAACTATACAGACAAGCCATGGCGAGCTGTCATAAACGACGAAGTAGAGGATTGCGTGTGGTGTGGTAACATGTATCCAAACCGGGGCGCAGACAACAACCCACTCAGCAGTTGTTGTTGTTGTTGTTGTTGTTGTTGTTGTTGTTGTTCCTCATGGTACCAATTCGAAATTGCTTGATCAACATCAATAAACTCATCTTCTACCTCTTCCAGCTCTTCCGTCAACTCTTCTTCTTCCTCTTCGCCTTCTGCAGTTATGATTTGTTGGAGCATCGGTGAGTGGATGACTTCTTCAGCAGCACGACTTCTTCGGGATTGGTTATACCTGAACCCTCTAAACAAATCGCGTCTCGCTTCCGATCCCTCTTGATTTTGCTGATCTTGTTGCTGTGGTTGCTGCATCTCAGAAGGATCAATAAACCTACCGTGATTCAAATCGAAATCGGGGCTCTGGACAACCTGTTCAATTACTCTGGTACTGCTGTTATTAGCACCCGATCTCTGCTGGTACCTGAATCCTCGATACAACTCCCGCTGGTTCTCTTCCTCCAACGAAAGCGCAATGGCACGCTGTATATCATTCTCATACTCCTCTGGTCGCTGCTGCAACCTCTCACTCTGGTGATGGTGCAGTTCAACGCTATGGATCAACCCAGGCAAGACGTTATAGAACTCACCGTCATCGACCTTGTTGATCTCCCATAAGTTGACATCTTCAGGAACAATACGCAACTTGATCAATTTGAGAATCACCTTCTTTAGATTCTTCTTGTTCTTGATTAACTTCTTGTTGATTCTTAACACCGGGATAGAGTACCTTGGGTCAAATGATATGAGATCGACTTTGCGGTGCAAGTGCTCTCTGTATGGTGGCGAATAGTCATCAACAGGCTCCGGCGGCATCAAACTAGGCGAATACTCGTCTAATGGCGGTGGATCAATCAAGTCCATGGAAAACATCGAGACGTCGACTCTTGCGTTTAATCGGGCAATAATGGCGTTTCGCGTTTCTTCGAGCGTACTTGTTGGTCTTTGACGTGGTGGTGGAGGTTGTTGTTGCTCTTGTGGTTGTGATACCTGAGTGTGCTGCTCTTCTTCTTGAACTAGATGCCCTTGCGGTGTCTCAGATGTCGGAGTCCGCTCTTCGTGGCTTTGCTGCAGATTTATGCGACTTGAATGCCGTGTATGTGAGTTCAAATCGGGCGTGATGAGAATCGGAAGACGGACATCGGACATAGGATGAAGGGTGCTATTACTAATACCCTCCTGATGTTGTCCTTGATGATCACTGGAACTTCCTTCCCGGATACTTTCTTGGTGTCGCAACTCCCTGGCTCTCCTTGCCCGTCTGCTGTTTCGCGCCTGACTTCCGGTTCTTTCTAAGATGCACGCAACTGCTTCTACTCGAGTTGGCTCAGGGGCATCGTGGTAGGCCGTGTTGTTTGACACCTGCAGCGAACCAGAAGGTTCCATACTCGTGGATGCGGCAACGGGGAAACCCGAGGGTGTATTGGTGTTCGTTGTTGTTGAAACAGTAACTCTAGGTGCTTCCAAATTTGCGGTTGCAGCACTGTCAGTGGTTCTAGGTATTTCCATGTTCTTATTTTTCCGTCTCGGACGGCTAGTCCTAGACAGCGAGCCGTCCTGGATCACTGGGTCAACAAGCGAAGCAACCTGACGGGGACGGGGACGGGTACGGGCACGAGGAGCAACTTGCTCAAATCCGGATGGCATTTCTGAATCACTGTCATTGTTGCTCCCCTCATCACTGGCGTAGTTGTCAAGAATGTCGTTTATTGGGTATGGTGGGTTTGGTTGCGGTTTTCGTCTGGGCGTTTTCACAGGATTGCTCTGGCTCAGCTTGGCCTTGCGCTCTTTCAAAATCAAGGATTCCCTCGATGAAACGCTGGGCCGTTTGTCTCTATAACTGCCTCTCAAAGGACGTGATCTATTGCTAACAACCCTATCTCTCTCGCGGCTCCGTACTCGGCTTGCGGCTCTGGGAGGTGTATTCGACGTGGGCGATGAGGACGACGACCCTGTTCGGTGTTGTTGCTGTTCGCCATTCAAGGAATCCTGGGAGTTTGCCTTCTTGGATTTGTAAGTATGGGTATTTGGGGAAGACTGTCTTTTCTTTCTTTGCTCACGAGGTGTGATAGGTTCATGTGGTGGTGGTATTTCCTCTGGTGAAGGTGTTCGATTCAAGCTACCACCTGGAAGGAGAATCCTTGTTGATTTGTAAGCTATTCCTTTAGTTGGTTCTTCTGGTTTCGGGGATGTTCTTGGTGAAAGTCTCTTTGGCTTTGGTGTACGCTCTCTGGGCGACGATGCCGTGGTGGTGGTGCCGCGTGGTGTTGTATTTGGAGGTGTGGGTGTTGCAGATGCAATCGCAGATTTCTTTGTGAAAATGTTAAGCACCATTACTTCATGCAAGCAAAATGAGTGATGAGATGGGAGAAGCAGTTGAAACAAGGAGCTTGAAAGGTGGTGATGAAAAAGGAGTTTGAAATATTTTCTATTTTTATCTTGTTGCTTTTCCTTTTTTTTTTAGACGTTATGTTATTGCTTTGTAGGGTGTAGTTGATTTGTGTATTGGTGCCAAATACGGTTGCGATGATAGCGGTAGGTGGCCCAAAGAAAAAAATTAGATATCCGAAATAGGAAATAAAAGACTTTGTTAGTCTCGAGGTTGAAAGAAGTTTGTCAATCAGAAACAAAGACAAGACAAAATAGGAGAACGGTTATAACGGGAGTTGAACTCGAGAAGAAGAAGAAGAAGAGGAAAATGGGAAGTAGGTTGGTAAAGTTGAAATGTAATTGTAATCAGATCATACAACTAATTGAGTGTGACAAAAAATTCAAATCCCACCATCGCCAGCCTCAATATTATAACACACACTCCACAATGTTCTTAAACCCACCATCACTACTCCCCTCCTTTTCTTCTACCTAGTATTACACCAGCCCCCATTGTTCTAGCTCAAAATGTTGCCCCATGTAGCCCACACTTCCATCGTCTTACTGCCTTCCTTAAAAATACAAAAAAAAGACAAGGTTACATCCAATGCACATCACAACAAGAAATCACCCGTTGATTACATAATCACAACACCCTAAGAAAAACCTTAACCACAGAATTGTGTTACTTTCATTAGCATGGCTGAGATAAACCAAAAGGCTTGGTGCTTTCTCTATTTTGCAACTGATGAGTAAGGCGGCATGGCAGGATCGAAGTAAGGTTCGAATGGCAATGAATTGCATGTAAATGGTTTGGCTCTCTAAACGATGTGCATTAATTCAATGGCAATTTGACCCCAGACAACCAAGAGATAGCGTCGTACTTTAATTGACTAGAAAGATTACGGGGCACTGGAGTGGAGTTCGGGTTTGCCTCTCGCTAGCAATTGATTCTAGGCAGAAGCGATTAACCATGTGTGGTCTTAGAGCGTACGCCACACCACCCTCATCTCTACAAATCCATTCTGATTTTTGAATATGTACTAGTCACTATATATAAATAAACAATCAAATAACTGCAGAGGGATTGTCAAGTGTGTGTTGCCAGTACGAAAGCATTGCAACCTTCATACAACCCCCACACACCTGCAAAACCCATTTTTTTTCAGAAACTTCAAGTGGCAGAACAGTTAAAACTCAATCAATTCTTCAAACAGGCAATGTCCAACTCAATTGATTGATTGATTGATGCAGTGCAGCATTGAGTACGTTCTTCTTAGCTGTGTTAGATTTATTGAGCAGTCTTACCGTTCTTGTGGTCGTCCAATTCCTTTTCCAACTTGTCAATGGTTTCTTGTTGTTGTTGCAACTTTTCCTTCAACTTCTTCAATTGGGCAGCCTCTTGTTTCTTGATGTAGACATTCTCCTGAGCTCTTTCCTTTTCGGCAAAGGCGTCCTTGGATTGCGGGATGGCGCCTTCGGTCATGGCGATTCTGGAGGTGGAGAACAATCTGGCGTTTCTGGCTCCTCTGATGGAAGATCTGGTGATTTGGGACAACATTGTAGGAATAAGTAGTAGTAGTAGTTAGCGGGGAGTAACTGTATGGAGAGGGAAGAAAAAGAGTAGCAATTGAGTGGGTGGAAAAGTTGAAAGAAAAAACAGCCGATTTATTAGTGGTTGTCCATGGCAGTGAGTGAGAGTGAGAGAGAGAGAGGGTGGTGGCCAAGGAGGGAGAAAGGGAAAAGTGAGTGACTGCAAGATGGAGACAACCACCACCACCACACTAAGAAAAAATATTGTTTGTACCGCACGCAGCACCAATGCGCACCACCCAGCCAAAATACTGCACACAGCCCAAACATGGGAATCCTATTGGCCAATTGCATCCGGCCCATGGGAACACCTACACTGCACTGCACTCCATTATATCCATATCCCACAAAAGCTACTTATGTATGTGCCAAGTCCTAGTTACAGCATCAGTTGTATATTTACACGAAAGAATAACTAAAACAAACTACCAGCAACACCTCACATGTTTCTAAAAGGCATGAATCTGGGAGTTCTATGAACAGTGGACAACAACCCCAAAGACCTAGCAGTCCGGATAGCAGCAGTTAGTTTCCTCTGGTTCGTACGACTCAAACCAGTGTCAAAACGCGGCTTTATCTGACCAGTAGAGGTCAAGAACTTTGACAATATGTCTGGCATCAAGTACAAGTTCATGGGATCAATACCAGTCTTTGCAAATGGGTCAACCATTTTCACATTCTTCTGGGCTATGTCGTCCATTGCCACTTTGGTTAGAGTGAAGTCAAATGGATTATACGTTTCCCCAAGTCTGAAACTTCTCGTATACTTTGCGTCAATGACGGCGGGTGGGTCACGTGACTTAATCACGGTTTCCTTCAATTTAAGGTAGCTGTCTTTGGCATAGAATGGAGTTTGGGCTTCTGAGCCTCCCCACACAACGTCGCTTTTCAAAGTTTCAATGTCGACGGGGTTTCTTGGTGAGTCATCATAGTTGGAGCTTTTTGGAGCTTTGAGCAGGGCAGCGCTGGAAGATAAGAAACGTCTGCTCACCGGGGCAGCAGCTATTCCTCTAGACGATTTCAACGTAGGAAGCATGTGCGTGTATAGATATGACTGTGAGGGGTATTGGTTGTGGTGTTGTAGAATCACGAAGGGATTGCTTCCAAATGCCTGGTTCGTTCTTTTCCACCCAGTAAAAATTTTCAGGTAATCTATTTCAAGTGCATTCTCGCAAATCAAGAAGGTCGTGCACCAGTGGTCACCCACCCTCTCACCCATTCTCATTCTCAACGAAACAAATTTTTTTTGTTTGTGCGTGGTTTGGACAATTATCATCAACCATCACTTGCAAACCTAAAAAACTAATTAATAATCACCAACTTCACAACAACTAGGGTCTAGAAAGACAAAGCGCACATTACTTTACCACTACAACCAAAACAAAACAACTCATTGCTGGATCACAAGAGTTATCACCGTTGTCTTTTTATTTTCATTCCATTTGCACAGGGCCACATCGTTTTTTTTCCTCCCCGTTCTTCTACCGTTTTTTTTTGACGTTGCCGTGGCAAATCACCAGCCCTTTCTATTAATAGCTTCATCTTATATAACTATTCCCACTACACAACATATTACACACTACACAACATGGGGGAACGAGGACCAGACCAGTGGTTGGAACAAATCAAAAAATGCATCGCCTTATCCGAATCAGACATGAAGCAGTTGTGTGAGTTGGTTAAGGAATTATTAATGGAGGAGTCAAATATTCAGCCCGTTCAATCGCCAGTCACCGTGTGTGGTGATATCCATGGCCAATTCCACGACTTGTTGGAATTATTCAGAACCGCAGGTGGCTTACCTTCAGATGACAACCAGACCAACTTTATCTTCTTGGGGGATTACGTCGACCGCGGTTACTTCTCCTTGGAGACATTCACCTTGTTGATGGTTTTGAAAGTCAAGTACCCTCATAGAATCACATTGGTGAGAGGCAACCACGAGTCGAGACAAATCACCCAAGTTTACGGGTTCTACGAAGAATGCTTAACCAAATACGGATCAACTACAGTCTGGAAGTACTGTTGTCAAGTGTTTGATTTCTTGACATTGGCCGCCATAATAGACGGCAAGATATTGTGTGTCCATGGTGGGTTATCGCCAGAAATCAGGATGTTGGACCAAATCAGAGTTTTATCCAGAGCACAAGAAGTTCCCCACGAAGGTGGGTTCTGTGATCTTGTCTGGTCGGATCCTGATAACATAGACACCTGGGCTGTTTCTCCAAGAGGTGCAGGCTGGTTGTTTGGATCGAAAGTGTCGCGGGAATTCAACCACATCAACAACTTGCAATTAATCGCAAGAGCCCATCAGTTGGTGATGGAAGGGTTCCGTTACCATTTCAAAGAGAAGGACGTGGTTACCGTTTGGTCGGCTCCTAACTATTGTTACAGATGTGGTAATGTTGCTAGTGTTATGCAAGTTGATGAAGATTTAGACCCCAATTTTAAGATTTTCAGCGCTGTTCAAGATGGTGATTTGGCAGTGAAGAACAATACTAACAAGACACAAAGAAGTGATTATTTCTTGTAACGATTTGATGATGATTGAATATGTCCCACCTTTTTTTTTATTTGATGATGTTTTAAAACAATAGTTACCCAATTTTTTTTTTGTTTATTATAGAAGAAGAAAGAGACTGATATGTGATGCTAAAGTGGTGTACCTTTCTTCCACAGATCCCCAAATTAGACACTTGACACCACTTGGCATTGATTGACGACTTATAAACTCCACCCTTTTAGATTTCATGTTATATGTGTGACGAATGCAAGATGGCAGTTTGCTTGTTTCATTTTTACCCAATTTTCCTTTATTAGTTTTTGATAATTACAATCTGTATAATAGTTCCATTTACAAACTTTACAATCTTTTAATGTTCATTAATAATATAAATATGTTTTACTCTAGTTTACTTCTTTGTCTTTCTTCTCTTTCTCTTCAAACCAATGATCTTTTTAACATCATCTGAAAGACCGGATTTATTCTTTGGCTCGGGTTTAGCAGCAGCAGAAGAAGATTCACCAGATGACTTACCACCCTTGTTCATGTTTCCCTTCTTCTGAGATCCCTTTCTGCCCTTCTTCTGTTTCTTATTACCAGACTTTCCGCTCTTCTCATCATCTTCATCTTCATCTTCATCACCGTCCTCTCTCTTTCTCTTCTTACCACCATCCTTGTTCATATTCCTAGCAATCATCTCCTTCTCTCTTCTTCTCTTAACAACCTGGGCGTTCTCAATAGCAAACTCCACAAT